>OU427001.1:4125790-4190790 GCA_911387935.1 Dolichovespula saxonica
TTACGGTTCCTTCCTGATCATTGTTCGTAGACTCGAGAATTTCATTTTCGAGGAAAAGATAATATATCAACGATGTAAGACGAGAGAGGACGAGAGTGATAATAAAAGGATTAATCAATCTTTTCGAAGCGAAGGATCGACGGATTTTTATTAACCAAGCGAGAGAAAAGAAAATAATGAAGAGAGAGCGAGAGAGAGAGAGAGAGAGAGAGAGAGAGAGAGAGAATAAGTAAAGATTTTCTAAAGATATTGTTCATTGATTTTCCGTCCACCTAGGAAAGTGTGCGAATTATACGTATACGTGATCGCTAATCGGGTTTTGTTCCAAGAAAAACGCACGTTTGTTAATTAAAATAATTAATACAATAAGCGAGAGGTTTAATACCTTAAATTTATAACATGTATGTATACATATATATTTAATACGATATGACATGTGCATATATAAATGAATATATATGTACACACATGTCGATTTTATCTTAGAGAAACATAAGTTATAATTTAACGTCTAAATACATTTGTCGCATATTTAAAAAGGATAAAAAAGTAATAATAAAAAATAAATAAATGAAAGAGAAGAAAAGAAAAGAAAAGACAAAAAAAAGAAAGAAAAAACAAAAAACCAAAAAAAAAATAGATTAAGTGCTTTAGAGAATTTTCAGAGGCGCAATACGTCAGATTACATGACAAAAACGTGAAACACGCGCATACATACATACACACACACACACACACACACACAAATGTATTTGCGTATGAAACACGAACGTACATACACGTACATATATACAAAAATAAAAAAAGAAAGAAAAAGAAAAAATGGATATATGCGGACCATAGCCTAGCGATTAGGCAATTTCTTAAAATCGATGTTATTATTATAATATCTGTATATTGTAATAACGTGGGGTAATATCATTTAAATCAGGATTGATTTTTTTCTCGTCCCTTTCCATAAATGTATTTGTACCAATATTTCGAATATAACGAAGATAAGGAAAATAAAAAAAAAAAGAATATAGATATAATCTCGTTGTACGCTACCGACGATAAAGTGCGCTATATACGATAAGGGTTAAGGTAACCGTTTTTGAGAAAAGAAAAGAAAAGAAAAGAAAAGAAAAGAAGCGAAAAAAATAGTAAAAAGATAACCGACGATCGAAAAGGAAAATTCGATCGAACAGAATCGCGAATATGTTTTTTGGAAGGCGTTGCGCGATATTTCGTAATACCGATAAGACGTGGTATCGTTTTTAATATCGAACGCATATAATCAATGGTCTTGAATAAGAAAAACATGAATAACTTTCATAAGAAGAAGAAGAAGAAGAAGAAGAAGAAGAAGAAGAAGGAGAAGAAGAAGAGGAAGGAGAAGAAGATAAAGAAGAAGAAGACGAAGAAGAAGAAGAAGATAAAAAAAGAAGAAAAATCAGCAAGAACAAAGAAGAGCGACATTATAAACGACTTTAAATGGTCATTTCTCGTTTAGAGGTTTATACATTTAGAAAAGGTAAAAAAGTAAGTTAACTAAGTACGTTAATTCTGAGTATCGTGATTCGTCGAAATGAAGGAACGATATCGGCGCACGATATCCTTGTATATTCGCTGTATAGGTGAATCGAATTTGCAATTAAGAAAGATTTTTGTCATTTAATCGTTAAAACGCGCCACCAGATTCGCAATTATGCCCCATCCCGATAAAGATCCTAAACCGATCGCCGTTCGTCCGAAGAAAAAAAAATTCTTTTTGTCGGGTCCTCGGGGAATCCCCGTAAGACTCTCGGTCGTTTTTATCTCCCTCTCAAAAAGATACATTAATATTTAGAAAATTTTCTTCGAATGCGCCAGCGCACCTTGCAATACGATATACACGAAAATAAAATAATAAAATAATAAATTTTGTCGTGCGAATGCCTTCCATTCTTTTTTCTTCTTTTTTTCTCTTTCTTATTCCTTTTCTTTTTGCCGTTATTGTATTATCATTGTTTGGCTTTTTGCGGATAATATTGTCGATAGCGGATTATTAATAAATAAATATTTCAAAGGAATCGTGTAATACAAAAGATAATATGTATGATAAGCGAAATAAAGCGTCAGTTAAATTTTACTCTCCTATTATCACGATTATCTTATTATTCAAGTGAGAATTTAAAAAACAATAAAAAATTAATCTCGTTTATAACAAAATTTTTTTTTTCTTGTCTTATAAGCCATACGCATTTAACGAATGTTGTAAGTACTCACACGTTTCGTTCCTACTTCGTATCCGTCATTCCAGAAACATATTTTTCATAAGAAGACGAAGAACGACGAAGAAATTGATATAACAGGTAAGTAAAATAGGATTTACGTTCTTGAAACAAACGTCGATTAAATAATTACCGATCTATATCGATGAATTTAGATTTGAAACTTTCCAAAAATATAAGAATTGACTAGTGAATTATCATTGGTCGTTACAATTAGAGTGTTAACGTTCGACCAATAGGAATGTATCAATTACAGGATCGAGAAATATCCCAGGCTTGTGATTCGTTGAATCAAAAGAATGAATCAGCATTCTGTAAGCTTAGATATATAACAGGGCTGCCAACATGGACTATTGAAAATTATAAATTTTCGTTTGGCAACACTAAGTTCGGTTCATTGACAAAGTGATATGATATACATAACGTAAATTAAGCGAAGCTCGACAAGAAGAGAAAATAGATAGTGCG
Organism: Dolichovespula saxonica; assembly: GCA_911387935.1. Lineage (NCBI taxonomy): Eukaryota > Metazoa > Arthropoda > Insecta > Hymenoptera > Vespidae > Dolichovespula > Dolichovespula saxonica. The sequence continues at coordinate 4,128,511 of OU427001.1, forward strand.
CATATTGTTTTTAATTAACGAGTTTTTCGTCCAGTATGTAAATTGCTTTTCAATGGTAATCAAATGTTTATCGTAATATATACATAAAGTTTTATGTTTACGTGCGTGTATTCGTGTTTAAAAAAAATGATAATAACAGAAAAAATAACATCCGAAATAATTTTTTTGACGTAATTCTAGAAATAGATTCACCTTGCAAAGATATAAACTTGAAACATTTTGTCATTCGTTTCAGATGTTTTGTGTAAAATACGTGGGAAGAAGGAATAATCTGAAATCTTTTAATGTTGCCTATCAAGCTTTCTATTCTCGACGGAGCAGCGACAATAATACAACGTTGTATAAAATCATCAATGCCAATGGAGAATCCATCGATGGTAGTAATTTCGTAATAATATTTTATTAGTTGGATAAAATTCATTCCTATTCTCTGATAGTTATTCCATCATAAATTTTTACAATAATATTATCTATAGCTCCAGACAATGGTGAATTCGAAACTAACAACAACTGGGAATTGTTGACACCTAGAGGATTTAGATTTTACTTACCAGGTAGCATTGGTCCCGGTTGGATAAATTCGTCGACTACTACTCAAATCAAAACGGAATTCATTACCATTGCCGAGAATGATTCTCCTAATAACGTTAATGTAAAGAAAAAATATAGAAGATTAAAAGGGAAATCTTATATAAAAAGGCCATTGCTACATTGTACTGCCCAAGAATGTCCGCTTTTATTAAGGAAGGGCATCGAAGAACTGTTTGCCGGCTGCCTGGATGTAAGCGCAGCTCGTTTAACTATCGTTTCTATAAGCCAGAAATCTAATCTTAAAACGTTAAAATGGAATAAAATAATTGAAACTGAGAAATTGGCGAAATACGTAAGTATTAATACCTCGTTAACGATTCAATTGTCTTATCAAATTAAGTATGTTAAAAGTTTTTAAAAAGATTACAAATAATCAGTTCCTATTAATACATTCTATTGTAGTTTGTATTAGCTGCATCGGACATTTGTACTAGACTAAAAATGATCGGATATTGGGCAGATTTCATTAACCCATTTAGTGGACAACCTTATTTTAGTTCTCTGAAGACAAATACTCTTTATACGACCGATGAACGGTTTAGATGTTTGGGTTTTAAAATAAAAGATAAAAATAATTGCAAAATTATTACTTACGACAATAACGTATCAAACTTTGTAGGTATGGATATTTATTTTTACCAAAAAATTATATGTTTATACTTCAGTACGTTATATATAAAAATTGAATTGACTTCTAATATTAACAACGTTGTATTATAAATTGTAATGCTTAACATTTCAGGTAGCTTATATACAACAGCCCCAGCAAGCACGGAATTTTTAAAGGAAATTATGAGCAACATCAACACAGAATTCTAGTAAATGTATGTTTCAATTTCATATTACTTATTTCTGTTTCTTAGTTTATCTATGAAATACATGAATAGCGTTATATCACAAGGATAGTGTTATATCACAATGTTTAATAATATTTATCATTGTACATAACACGACAACCTATGATGTATAATATTTTAATTTATAAAAGGGGCAGATATTGAAGTTTCATTATGCAACGCAAGCTAGGAACTTCTACTTTTCATTCGTTATAAAGATATTATGTTCTTTTAACGTAACAAATAAGTGTTCATTGTATTATTACACAAGTTCCTTATTACTTTTTTTTTTATTTATTTAAAAATAAATTGTTTTATTGACATTACTATCTGCACAAATTCAAAACAAAATTAAATTATAAAATAGAAATATACATATGTGTATATATATATATATATATATATATATATATATATATATATATATATATATATATATAATTAATGCACCGTGTGTGTGTGTGTATACATATATATTTATGTATGTGATTAAAAGTAAATATTGAAATATATTTCAACTAATTACATACATGATACTCACACACACACACACACACACACACAAGTTGAATGCAAAGATCTTAACAACACTTAATATCTATTTTAATAAACCCGTTATTTTGTAGTATATTCAAACATAACTTAAAAAAAAAGATATTCGAAATTATATGTATGTACGTACAATACGATAACATCTTGTTATTAATCGACTTTAATTAAATCTGGTCGAAATATATACTTATAATAAAACAAGGTAACTTGAACCACCAGCGGAGAATATTCACACATAGTAATAAAGATTATGCTGTATGTATATGTATGTATGTACTGTAAATCTCGTTACTACGACTTTAAATAATATATTTACTATAAGATAAATTTATAAAAGTCAAGGACTCCTAGAGATTATATCTTGATTGATTCGGTGTATTATTTTTATATATCTGAGATATATATATATATATATATATATATATATATATATATGTAGTGTGTGTGTGTATATACACACACACACACACACATATATATAATATATAGCATGTTACGCAAAAGAAACGTATATTAAAAATAAATCGGAAGATATTAAATATATATATATATATATATATATATATATATATATATATATATATATATATATATATATATATGAGATAACATTAGAATAAAAGAAAACGATGACGTTTATACAAAATCTAAATTCCATATAAAATATGAAAACGTAACTATAAATAAATATGAACGAAAACGATCAAAACGTTAACCATAACCGACGGTCTAATGAGAATATTATACATCAATACGGTTTGAACAATGAAAAAAAAAAAAAAAGAAAAAAACAAAGACACGAAACAAAAAAATAAAATCAATGAATTAACATCGGGATACCAAGGTTGGGGTTTAATCCACTTCTAACTTCCGAAAGGAACCAAAAATACCATTAAGTTCATCACTGTATGCGGCCTGATATTCATTTGGCGATATTTCAATGTGCATCTTATCGAGAGCCTTTATTTGCTCCTTCTTCTCTTTTAAAGTCTTCTTAATAGAGTCTGTCGACAAACAAAACAAAAATAGAACAAAATGATTTACGCCTCTATTCAGTATTTGTGAATAGGAATTTAAAAAAAAAGACAAAACAAAACAAAAAAGTAAAAAGAAAATTCCATACCGATCATTTCCGTAAGTGGAACTTTGCCTCCGTACTCCTTTGGCAGGATCTTTGGATCTAGAGTTTCTCTCAATTCCTCGATGCTCTTATGTATCTGATGGGACCATAATAAAAATAATATTTTTTTTTTAAATTATTTTTTATACACCCACAACATATAATGTTTCTACTTATACACCGATATTTATCATGGTGATTCTAAAGAGGTGTTAAAAAGTTCGCAAACGTATTCTACATATCAATTATCACATGAATTAACGATAAGAGAAAAAGTCTTGACGAATGTGAATCTATTTATTTTTTAAAGGATGAACAAAATGATAATTTAAGCATAAATTATATAAGACAGAAGACCATTTTTATAAATTAATTTATTTCTTGATAAGTAAATCGTTCTCAGCATCGTAGGTATTGTATATGAAAATAAAATTCATCCAATGCAATTCGAATCGTTTTCCATGAGATATAGCACGATCAGTAGAATGCAATAAAAATATAAAATAAATTAAATCTGTTGTAATTATCTAAAAAAAAAAAAGAAAATCAAAAAAGAACGACAAAGTTTTTACAAGCCCGGTAGACTTATTTTTTTATCGTTAATTTCAACAATCCGTAAAAAAAATAATGTCCATTATTATTTATGTATATTTATATATATATATATATATATATATATATATATATATATATATACACGCACAATATATACCAAATAATTGATTTAATCTTACCACAACACGATTTCTCAATTTGTCTTTGAGACAAGACATTGCAAATTCAACGATCTTGGAGGCATATGTCGGTATATTGATAAAATGAGTTTCTTTGTGTCTCACAGGCAGGCTATTCTCTATGCAATGTAACATGTTACGGATATCGTTGAAAGACCAGGCGCTTAGATGACCCATGGTTAAGCCGGACTCATCTAGTATGTAGTTATATCCGCGAACTTGATTTTCCTCGTCGTCCAGAAGAGCTTCGAAGATGATACTATGGACGCGTATCATCTGGGCCGACGTGTATTTGTATGGGTTGAAGCGTTCTTTAAAAGGAAAAAAGGAAAAAAAATGAAATAGAAAAAAAAGAAAAAGGATGATATCCGAGGTGAATTTTAACGAACCAGCGATAAAGTAAACGCGAATAGTTCATTGGTATTCCTATCTTTCTTCTCGACGGACGAATGAATAAATATTCATGCTTTCGTTATTTAGGATATTTCACGCTTTTTCATGTTTATTACGTACTACTTCGTGAAAAGATCCCTTTAATAGTTAGTTATCCCTTAACAAACATACTACACGTACGTGTTTATATGTATTTGTTGTTTCTTTTCTTTTTTTTTCTCTTTTTTCTTTTTTCCTTCGACAAATACACCGTATCTATATACATAGACTGTAAATAGTTAAATACATCAGTTTTATAAACAATTATAAATACATTATTGATATTTAAATATCATTATTTTTAATAAATTTAATAAAATATTTCGTCAAAGATTGAAAAGCGATATGGAAAAGAGAATTTCGTATAAATTTTAATGAAATTATCGTCTTTGAATTAATTAAACAAAGTCGAGAAAAAATAAAATATATTTAATTCATGTGAAATAATATACAATGGGTGTTGGTAATTATCGTCATTTGAAACGAGCGATTCGTCGATCATACAGAAAAAAAATCTTTTTCGGTTTGCCAATGATTTTTGTAACAACCCCGTATATTTTATACATATTAATATGTACATACACATTTTAAATATTAATAATATTTATACAGAAATATTATTAGCATAAAAAACACATACATACATACATACATATATATATATACACACTATATATATATATATATATATATATATATATACACACACACACTATATATATATATATATATATATATATATATATATATATATATATATATACACTAATTTAAAAAAGAAGATATGTATAATTTACGGATCACAGTATATAATACACACATAATTAGAAACCCATAGTTTTATCCAATCGAACGATTCTGTCAATTAAACGAACGTTAATTATTTACCTGCGGAAATGAGTAAGATTTTTCGTCCTTGAGCGTCCCGTTCCTGCAAAGGTATGATATAGCCATTGTCTATGATGGCTTCTATTTCCGGATCGTCGATGTCGAGATTTTGAAACCAGTCGGGATAAAGTTGCCTCACGGTAAGATATCTTTCGAGCATCTTCTGTGCCATCGGTAGACTAAACTTTTTCGTTCTTAAAAACCTAAGAAGAAAGATCGGATCCGTCCTGCAAGTTTTAATCGATGGATGTTTCAGGATCCATTGCCTGAATTGTTCCAATGTTTGTTCTCTCATTTTATCATCCTCGCGTAGCTCATCCTTCGCCATTTTTTGCGTATCCTTGCTTAGACCACACTCATAACTGAATTCTTGTTGTTCGTCCATACCCATTGCGGTGATAATTATTTCTGTAAAATTATTATCGATTGTATCGTTAACGACACAAAAAAAAAATGAGACTAGCTCTCGTTATAAAATTCGTACAAGCGTGTGGGTAGGAAAAACAAAATAAAACCAAACGTAATCGAATCGGATTTTTTAAAAATCTTTTCCGACTGAAAATTTAATTTTTCATTTTGCGATTCGCACGATACGCCACGGTACTGACAATCGATGGTCAAAGCCACATACGCGTTGAACCTTACCCTTCTTCTACAGATCAAATTCTATTGTTCTCCTTTGGAAATAAAAATATTACGTTAAAAAAACTACGCGAACGAATTAGATACGCATCCGATACACGTGCGAATTACTTGTTACGTCTATTTCTTTATTATATCGCATCGGGAGGGAAAAAATATTGTTAGGAAAAAAATAAATGGTATATGAATTAGATATTGGATTAATAAAGAAGATCACGCGAGAATGAATAAAATTTCTTTTCTTCTTTTTCTTTTTCTTTTTTCAATAGGATTATATTCTGGACGAATAGGAAAAGAAAGAATCGGATGATCGATTTCATGGAAATATTTATTTAGAATGCGAGAGACATGGGAACTTAATATTCTCATTCTTTTCCTTCGTGCTATCGGATTCTCATTCACGTGGTAAAAGAAGATACATCGAAATGCGTGATCGATGTTACGGAATATGCTGAGATTCTACAAAGAAAAAATAAATAAAAAAATGCAAAAAGAAAATAGAAAAATGAAGGAAAAGAGGACAATTTATTTTCTTTCTCGAAGAATTTCCAAGACAGGCATTGGCCAAACTTCGTTCCAAGCACATTCGCCGTTCCATTACTTTTGAGACATACTACTTAATCTTACCGGAGATAATAAATTGAAACTAAGTACGTTCTTTATATAAAATGAAAAAACTAAATAAATTTTATCAAAAAAAAAAAAAAATAGAAAATAAACAAGCACACAAGTTTACGTAAAACGAAGACGTCGGTAAATAAACGTAAAAAAATAACTTTACAAATTCTACCGTAATAAAAGTATCTCGATGTCTGCTCGTTAACGATAAAAGACAAAAACGAGACACGTAATTGGCTACGTGATATCTTTAGAGAGAAATAAAAAATTAATTCTCTTGCGATAAACGAATCTTATCGAATAGAAAAAAAATAACGCCGTTTTGACGTAAAATAAAAACGTCAATTGTCAACGCCGAGCGTGAAATCTGTGAACGTAAAAAAATAAAAAAAAAAAAAAAAACAGAGAAGAAAGAAAAAAATGAGGGGGAAGTGAGATATATGTACAGATGCCCGAAAGAAATGGAAGAAGAAAGCAATAAAATCTTTAATTATGTTATCAGTTACGAAAGAAAAAAATCATTCGCGATCGTAATATATCGAACGCGAGCGTTTTACACAACGCAAAAGTGAAACTCGTCAACTTGACGTTTCCAGGTTCGGGTTGTGAATCGTAAAAGGAGAGGTACGCCTTTCGAAATATATTTTCTCCTCTTCTTCGCGTTATAGGTATGAAAAGAAAAGAAAAACAGAGATAGAGAGAGTGAGAGAGTGAGAGAGAGAGAGAGAGAGAGAGAGAGACATAATCATTTCGAAAACGATTAGAAATTCGAATAGATAAGAATTTTATTCTTTATCGTTATATCGAATGGTGTTAATATGAAAAATAATGGGAATATAAAACGGAACCGGCTTTATCCAGGACACACGCGGTATTGGACGAGAACGAAAGTGATACGACCGCAGGAAGTACGAATGAGAGTTGCGAACGTGTGTACATATAAACCATCTGTGTATGTGTGTATGTATGTATCTACGGAGGTGTATATCGCGAGGCTTCAGCTTTCTATTTGAAACGATGTGATGCACGAAAGGTTTATGGGGTTCGGTCCGTCTACGTATATCTAACTTTTGCACGTTCGAATCGAATAAGAAGCCCTTGTCATAGTAAAACAAAACAGGAAATACTCAGCGGATTAAAAAATCGTTAACTATGAAAATTAAATTCTACGAGTTTTTAATTACACTTGAATATAATATCACGTCCTTTCGATCTCGAATTATATATTATTGAGATTTTATTATTGAAATATTACGTTCACAATAAAGACATATTTATATCTACAACTCGTTTATATATAACATTTTGAAAGTAAATCATTTAAACGGCTCAATCGATTTTGCATTTCCTATTAAGGATAAAACTTTTTAAATATTTCTTCGATGGCATCAATGATTCGAGGCATGTTTCTAACGCGATTAGAGTGCTTAGAAAACGTGAACGTAAAATTTAATAGGCATAAGAGCGTGCGTGCTATCGCACGTTCACTCGACGAGTAACGAGCCTTTCCTTCAAGGATTTCCCGCGCTAAGAAAACCCGATAGAAAATATCAAATCACGATAGGTTCTTGGTCGTTAAATCTTTATACGATTTCAATCATACTCACTCGATTTTATTCGACGACGACGACGACGATAAAAATTCCCTCAAAGAAGGACAGAAAAAAAATCGAAGAAGAAAATTCTTATGCCTTGGTATTTCGTAGCACTGTATCATTCAACACGCGCGTTCATTCAAACGTTACAATATATATATAAAAAAAAAAAAAAAAGAGAGAGAAAAGAAATTTAATTCGTTAAAAAAGATCGATCGTACGATATTTCTTCTCTTTTTACAGTTTCAATCACTATTTTCACTTTTCTTCGAATGTACTGTTTTCGATTTCGGTCCTCTCTCTCTCTCTTCTTCTCTCTCCCTTCTTCTTCTTTTTTTTTTTAAATGGCCGATTAAAAATTCGGTTTCACCAAAAATTTTCGTCGAATGAGAAAAGAGGAATATAAATAAATCGAATTTAACACGATCGCACTCGATACACAAATCTTAAGAATAGTAGAAGGAGCTTTCAAAGCGAGAGATAGAGAGAGAGAGAGAGGTGTTGGCCGTTGAGTCACTTAAAACGAAGTAACCTGCTTGCTTAGTCGGCAGATCAATTTAAGGAGGGATCCTCAACTCGCACGCTACCACTGCTCATCGCCGTTCTCAGGACCTTCACCTACATGCTTTATATCGGACTATTATTCGTTTCTTCATCATCATCATCATCATCATCATCATCATCATCATCATCATCATCGTAGTTTTCTTCTTCTTCCTCTTTTTCTCTCCTTTTCATTTTGTTCTTTATTTTTTCTTTTTTTTTTCCTAATCGCGGTGGAACTAAGAACTCTAAAACGTTTATTTCTCCTTTTTCCTTTGTCCCTTTTTTTTCATTCTACTTCTAATTGACGATAATGAAGGTAATATATTTCGAATTAATTGACATTTAATCATTCATTGATCCTTGACACATGTCGTCTTATCGTTTGAATATCTAAAGGTATATTATCTTATCGGGATACATGCGTTTGGTATAAATAATGAGTTTCAATTATCTTAGTCATGAATCAGCGTTCAATTTCAAACATGAAATTGCATCGGAGGTGTTCTAATAACGTTAATTAAGGTTGCTCGCTCGATTATCATCCTTCGTAATGAAATATAAATCTGAAAGAATATAAATATAAATCTGCGATCAATGATCGATCTTTTGCATTTCGAACGTCGTATTTTTTGTAGATCTCTTTTTCTTCTTTCTTTTTTCTTTATTTATTATTTACATCATATATAGTAAATTCTTTTCGTTTTAAGTTTACTCGAAGAAAGAAAAGGGAGAAAGGAAGATTGCTCGTTAAATGATTCACGATGTAGATTTCTTATTCGAAACATTCATTATGCTTCGTTAAACGAAACAAAAATGATCACATCTTGGAGGAGAATGTTTTGGAAAATATTTTATCTAACGATCGTTCCGTTGAATTTATTGGTAAGAAGAAGAAAGGGAAGATTGAAAATTGGCGAAAACATTCGTATTACTTTCCCCGAAAGATCACGAAGCCATTCTCACGCGCAAAGATTCACTTTCTTCTCGTAATCTTTCATTTTGCTTTCTCCACGAACGGACTTTCGTTCGGTCCGACGAATATCAGGGCCATTTTTTATTTTAATTTTATTTTTAATTTTGTTTTATTATTTTTTTTTTTTTTTGTATCTCCTCGAATCGAGAACTCGCGAATGAACACGCTTTTTATCCACCCAAACGAACCTCGCGAGATCCTTCGAAAAATATTATTATTTTTCTTTTCTTTCGTATGATTTTACCTCTTCCATCCAGATGAGATTGTCCGAACATTTTAAGAAAAACGGAAGGCCCAATTTCAATTTTTCACCTGAATTGTTCACGCTCCTATAATATTATGTATATATTTTCAAAGGCACATAAATAGGAATATCCTACTTATACATGTATACACACACACGCACATATATATATTGGATGAACCACGAAACGTGATCAGCTTACTATTTTGTTTGACCAGCTTTATATTTATGTCCATGTATACGGTTAAATTCTGTTCTGTTTCTAGCGAGCCGATCGAAAAATTTTGTTCATCCGGTATAACGGGGTTCAATAAAAGAGCTTTCGTAGGATCAGATAAATTATCGGCGCCGAAAAATTGACGTATATAATGGAAATTTTTGTTTTCGGTAAGGTAGTAAAACAAATTGAAAAATTAATAATTCTACGTTAACACGTTTCTCGCTTGTTTTATTGGTATAAAAAAGAATTTTTTGTCCGTTTGATTTGATCGCACACAGGGTCTGTAATCTGCAGTCTGCCAGTTTACATTAGGAAGGTTTTTTGAAAGATTTTAAATATTTTACGGGACGTAGGGGATTAGTTGAAAAGGGAAGAAAAATGAAATTTTTATCTCGGGTACTCTATCATAGGATTAAAAAATAATTAACACGATATATATATATATATATATATATATATAAGAGAACGTTACCGTAACGTTTGTTGATTCATTTTTATCACGAAATTCGAATAACAATAATGGAAATGTATGGATAAAGGAGCAAATGATAGAACGTCTTAAATTCTTCGAATATTTTCAATGGTAAAAAAACCCATCGATAATTCACATTCTAATCCAAACCTCGGGAATATTATTTTTTTGTCTGTTTTCTTAAAAAAAAAAAAAAAAAAATAATAATAATAATAATAATAATAATAATAAAGAATGGCAAACGCAAACGAACCGACCGAGAAATTTAGGGGGAAAAAAAGGCAAATGTATTAGGGGTGTACGTACATGTATATAAAAACATTAATGCGCTCGCCGTTCGCCTGTTATTTTGCAATCGAATGAAGAATTTCCCTTTACTATCTCTTATAACTCATAAAGTGGTCTTTCTTGGCGTATGGTGAAAGGTCCTAGCTAGCTCACGCTAAAGTGGTGGGGACGAACTAGATTTCCTTTCTGCACTAAGAACGACGAAGATCGTCACGACATAGGTCTCGGTTTGCGTTTCAAGATCGAACGATATTAACATACTGAAAATTTCTATTCAAAAATGTTTCCTTCTTTTGAAATTAGATAATAAATACGTTAAATGCATTTATCCCTCGGATACTATTATACAAACGAGTTATAGAAATAATCGAACAATTTCGTAACCACAATCAAGTTTTTTCTTTCTCTCTTTTTTTATTTTTATTTATTTATTTTTTTTTTTTTTTTTTTTTTTTAATCGAACGAAACAACATTGAAATTTACGAGTCTTTGCGAGGAAGAATTCATTCGAAAGGCTGGATTACTGATCGATTGACACGTAGTTACGTTGACGAGTGAAAAATAAATTTTTTACAGATCTTTCAAAATGTCGATTAGTATGAATTTCGTCTGGTACGCGAGTCTCGACAAATTATTAATTCAAACCTTGCGATGTGGTCAATGTTAATGATAAAGTCGTTTCATTCATAGCAAACATTTTATCATGATTTTCGAGAACTGTACACATCAAATATTTATACCAAAAGCAGATACAACGTTTTAATGACTATTTTCTATATGCTTTTTCTTTTTTTTTAATTTAAACAAAGTTACACAATTTCGATAACTGTCCAAATACTTTCGCTATTTCCTTTTATTCTTTTTCTTTTTTTTTTTTTTCTCTAGATTCGTCCTCCTTTCAAAAAGGAGGTTCAAGTCTTTTTATCCTGTCGTAGTGTTTCACTACAAAATCGATTGCGTAAAAAAAAGAAAAAAATCAATTACATAACCCATTGTGCGTGACGTCGTTTCTTGGGTCAGCGAAAGTCGAACCTCGACGGGGCTCTCTCCTTTTCACGTCCCGATTTTAGTTGATCTCTAGTTAGTTCATTTTCTTCCTTAAAATCAATCGAGCATCCCTTAGGTGCGCGATTAATTATTTCGAGATAACGTGCGAAATTGTGAAATTCTTCGAAATTCAAATTACGTGACGGTACCTGAGTTGCATTTGGGTTAGCGCATTGTGCTGACTGATGGAACATGTCGGAACTTTCATTTAAAAAATATCGAATGCAATGTTGTTTGTGTAGAAATAAAAAAAAAAGAAATTTTTTTTTCAATTTTAACATCGTTTATTGGCCGATCTAATAATAAAAATTAGTGAAATAAAAAAAAATAAAATGAATAAAGTATTTTTATATATATATATATTTATATATAAACATGCTACGCTTTCTTTCCTATAGAACAATGAAAGCAGAAATGTTTATTGCAGACGATACCCCGTGCTTCGAATGAATAAAATATCACCCGATTTTTATCAGGAATGACGTTCAGATGATTTATACCGAGGTAAGGAAAAAAAAGAAAAAAAAATAATATATTCATATATTATACAGACGTGCTTCGCTTTCTTTCCTGTCCAACAACGAAAGCAAAAAGTGTTTATTGTCGACGACGCATCGCAATTCGAGTAAGTAAAATACCACTCGATTTTTATACGGAATGGCATTCAACAAATTTTCATTCAATAAATGTTGATTACGAATTGAAAAAATTACGAGTTTTGAAAATCGTTAGATACATTCGAATTTTTTGAACATATGCGAGAGAGAGAGAGGAAGAGAGAGAAAGAGACAGAATAATACATCTTATTGCTAGATAAATCATCTTGTATAAGTAAAAAAATTTTATATAAAATGCTGAAGAAGGAGTATGAACCTTAGTAAATACAAAATTATAAATAGCAACGGCAATAATAATAATAATATTAATAATAATATTAATAATAATAATAATAATAATAATAATAATAATAATAATAATAATAATAATAATGATAAAAAGAGAATGCAACAGAATCAAATTTATGACAATTTAAAAAATTTGATATTAATTGGGATAGGATAATGTACCAAATTATAACGAAAAGAGAATAAGAGAAAGAGAGATAGAGAGAGAGAGAGAGAGAGAGAGAGAGAGAGATCCGGATATAAAGATGTTAAAGAAAGAAAAAGATACGCTGAAGAAGGATATAAAGAAAACATTACAGAGACACTGCTTCGGGTTATTGCGGAAATAGAGCGTGACTGATATCCCTCTATTTATATTCTATCTGCATCCTATACTATAGAGAGTTTCATAATTGATACACATCACCTTGAAAGACATCTATTACGTGCATTCACGTGTTTTCCTGTTAAAGTAATCAATCTTACGACGCACTTTGACACGCGAGCAAGTAAGTCATTTGAACGAGCAATCATGGAGTATCCATATATAACAATAATAAGACACACTCGAGGTACGAAATTTACGAATAACAATTACTTGCACGTCAGTATATATCAATTGAAATTCAATGGCGAAATAAATTCATTTATTCGAATTTATCATTATTTCCCAGATAATGATTAATTAAATGATCGAGGAAAACGTATTATTACATAAAAATATCAATAGATCTTCCTCGAACTTCTTACGAATATAACGATCGACATAATTTTTTAAAGGATATATACGTTTATCAAATTTCGATGGTACTAACGAAGAAATTGAACGAGAGAAAAATAGTGCGTAAGGAAAAGAAAAAAAAAGAAATATTACCCAGCTAATTTTATATGTCGTATCTAAAAAAATCTAACAGTACCCCCACCCCCATGCTCTTGCTTCCTCCTAAGACGTTCCATATTTTCTTTTTCTTTCTGTCTTTCTTTTTCAGGACGTCTTTCTCTCTTTCTCCAAGAGAGAGAGAGAGAGAGAGAGAGAGAGAGAGAGAGAGAGAGAGAGAGAGAGAGAGAGAGAGAGGTAGAGAGAGAGGATCGAACATCGCACGTGACTGCATCCAAGAGCATCGAAGTGTACTGAACTGGAGCGTTGATGGTAAGCTGGTGCAATAACAGCTGCTGCTGGACTTTCTCCACTGACCCTAAAAAGCCTTCTTCTCTGGCGTTCGATGAAACGAAAGTACGATGCCCTCAACGGTGTCGCCTCAACTCTCAACGTCTTTTACAGATTCTCTCTTTTTCCTCTCTCTCTCTCTCTCTTTCTCCTTAGAGTTCCATTCGTTTCACCATGGTAAGGGTCTCGAATGAGCGAAGGACGTGTCGAATTTCTTCGTGTTACACTTGAGATAAAATTTCTCCTTCAAGTTCCTCTTACAAGTACCTACACGCATACATATATACATACGTATATACATACGCAATAAAGGACGAAATCCCTTTGGCTCCTTTATAAATTTTTATCGTCATCCTCTTTCTCTTTTCCCGTATTTTTCTTTCCTTTTTTCTTTTTCTTTTTTTCTTTGTGAAAGTAAATAAAACAATTTGCACGAGCAATAAATCGTTCGAACGTTTGATCGTATCATTAATCGTAATTATAGTTAATTATATACTTGTATTTTATTCGGGATACTAAAAAAAAAATAAATAAATAAATAAATAAACAAGAACATGGATACTTGTTAATCGGAGATATTGTTTATTCGGTTTATATTACAGAATACGTACGAAAGCGAAGATAGAAAATTTACAAAAAAAAAAAAAGAGAAGAGATTCTACGAACCAATTCGAATATAATGTTTTCGATACGATTTTTGTTCATTACGAGTGTTTTTTCTATGCGGACGATGGAAACTTTTAATATATAGAATATTATAATGAGAATACGTTGAGTCGTGACATCACTCTTTCATTCTCTCTCTCTCTCTCTCTCTCTCTCTCTCTCTCTCTCTCTCTCTCTCTCACTCTCACTCTTTCTATTTACATTATCGTTGATACTATTTTGAAGAAATGAATTAATTGTAATCATTAGACGAATATGAACGTTTTGTAAATGTATATATTAAATCTACGATCTCGTGAAATGACAAACATTGGCATGGTGTATATATATATATATACCTATTATCTTCGTAACACATAACTATACATGAGTTTATGATTACGAATCGATATACATACATATTTAATATTAAACGTTTAAAACGATATGTATATGATCGACAATAAACCGCACACATTTTACAATTCGACGAAAATGATCATATAACGTTTATATTTTCCTAACGCGTAAGCCCTTATATCTCACTCTAAACGATAATTATAATATCTACAAATCCAACGAGTTAATATTGAAAACACGTTTGTAAAAAAATGCAAACGTTCGTGATGTAAAGACAGAAGACCGGATTATAAAGATGCATTGTATATGTATACACACACACGCACACGCACACACACACACATACAAGTGTACATATGTATACAAATACACATATATACATTTTCATAAAGACACGATCCGATCTAATCTACGTATACCCGATTATTTATTCTCTTTGCGTCGTACATAAAAATACACACGACGGGTAGTAGTACACCCTTACTACCGAATGCGAAGCACGCAACTAAAATGTTGGTTCGGTCTACGTGCCCTTAAAGGTGATTACTGATTTCTCAACGATCATCTCAAGATGACGTTGTCAAATGTAAGATCCCTGCTGTCTCGTTGATTAACCGACTTCTTGAAAGGATTCCATGGTAATCTCCTTGTGACGTGAGCGGTTGTAACCGAACCAGCCGGGCTTGGTTGACCAGAAGACACTCCCGATGAGCTACTAGCTGAAACGCTACCCTTGTCGTGTTGACTCGGCTTTCCGGGTTTCTGAAATGACTATACGTTACTACGAGTGAATTGATCGGTTGACGAATTATTTTAAAGATAGGTCGATAGCTGTCATTTATAAAGAATGAATAATTTTGACTCCCGAAAAAAAAAATACCGTATATTCTTCGAAGCCTCGGATATGATAATCGGTAGGTTTGATAGCGCGTTTCAAATTTTTCGTCCTTTGTAAAAAAACAAAAAGATTTGTGAAGAATCACGCAACGCGCAAATTGTTTCGATCGGGCTCAAAGTTGATCTCAGTGACGATGTCCTACACCCCCGACAGGCACAGCGATTAAATTAATTAGCGATTAAATTAATCCTTTATAATCGACAAATTAGTTGTATTACCTTCATGTAATTTCTATCCATGGGCGTGACCAATTTTAAATTTATGAAGTCACCGCATTGCTTTATCAACCTTACGGCCTGTTCATGAGAAGCCCATTTGACGTCCTTGTCACCGATACCGACTATAAAGTCACTTTCTTTCATACCAGCCATCTGTTGTAAGACAATTATATATAAATATACATACACATGTATATATATATATATATATATATGATGAATGTTTTGAAAATAAAAAACATCTTTTCTTCTCTTCCTTTATTCTTTCAATTTTTTCTTTTTCGTTTTTCCTTGTGAAAAATTAAAACACTCACTTCGGCTAGAGAATTGTGATCAACGGCAGCTATGATTACCGGAGAATCACCGCGCACGCTAAATCCGAAACCTTCGCCGTCCGGTCCTCTTTGAAGTTGAACGTTCCTCGGTGCGGTCCAATGCCTTTTAGCAGAAAATATGGCCACGGGTCCCAATGATCTAAATAGATCTTCAACTCCGTGTTGCCCAAAATCCGGATGTGTGATGCTCAATTGAAATTTGGTTGACGCTTAAATATCAATTAAATATTGATGCAATCGTTGTTATTTACACATTGTGATATTATTTTTATATAAGGAAAAAGAAAAGAATGATATATTTTATACTCACCGACGATATCCGGGGGATCTAATAGTTCCCGAAAATCATCTTCGTCGCCGATTTTATTATACATATCGAGCGTGGCTTCGTGTCCTTTTTTCAAGACCTTCGCCAGCGCCTGTTTCCCTTTTAATTCTCTGCACATTCTCTGCAGCCGTTGGCTTTCCTCGTGCAAAACCAGAGCTTCCCTTAAATGTGCTTTCCCTGCGTTTTTAAAAAAGAAAGAAGTAATTAAAAATTTTCAAATATCGTATAAGTATTTCCAAACGCATCGCTACAATTATAACGTATTAATTAATTAGTTAATAATAAATTTACCAAAAAAAAAGTATTAGCTTTGTTCATATATTGAAACGAAGCATTTGATTAAGTCTTTTAAAATTTTTTTTCTTTTTTTTTTTCTCTTTAATTTAGTCAACCATTTCAATTTCGTGTCTCGTTGAGAGTTTTTATTGATGAAAGTAAAGCTCATTTTCGAAACTTGAAGTTCGTTTTATTACAGGAAAGACGAAATTGAGGTCATCGATGATAACCAGATAAAAAGACTGATCGAATATAACAAATATTACAGAGTTCTCTAAATAGTAAAGGTATAAAAAAGGTATAAAAAAGGTAAAAAAAAGAAAAAGAAAAAGAAAACTGAACTCCAGGAACATTTGATAAAGCTGAATTATTAATCGGCAGAAAGATTTCGAACTACCAAATATTAATAAGATGATTTTTCTTAGACAAAAGCAAATAATAATAATAACAAAGCGTAGTCGTTATACCTAAAAGTTTTCTTTCGTTGTCGTCCCTAGGCACGGTCACTTCCAATTGCGTTTTCCCGTCACTCTTTTGAATATGTTCCAACGTGAGTTTCGTCTCCACTCGAAATTCGGCGATCGGTCTATCGAGCAAACCAGCAGCCAGATGTTTGTGCGCGAGTGCTAAGTGATGTTCGCGTTTAACCAATATCAAAGAGATCCAAGTTTCTGGGACATAATCGCGAACTGGTTCCCGTGATATCAGGCCGTGAACGTCATTGTACACCGCGGCAACCTTGAACGATTCAACGTGATTTATATTCAATATAAATTATTATTTATTAATAATAGATTCATCGATATTATCGTGGAAAACAATTTACCTGCGAAGCTTCTTGTGCTAGGTCCAACGAAATATCGATCGTTCTTCCTTCGCGCGATTGTAATTCCAACTTCTCGAACAAACATTCTCTCGCTTGTGCCTGAAATAAAAGATTCGAATAAATAAATAAATAAATATGTATATATGTATGTATATATATATATATATATAAATAATTTTCAACTATAAAGATTTTTATGATGAATTTATTACAATATATATTTTGTAAATCTTAAAGAAGACAGACGCTCTTCAAATTCCCGCAAAAGATTTGAATGTATTATTTCCATAAAATCGATTAATCAATTTCGAAGATAATAGCGTTCGTAATAAGACGTTTGCCGTAAGAAAAATTTTCAAACGATCGATTTGAAATTTCGAACGGTACTCTTCGCCTAATGGCATACAAAACCTATCTACAAAATAATATTGAATTTGGTTTCGATCAATGTTTTATCGTAATTAAAATTTTACAGGTACGCGCACGCATGCGTGACATAAGAACGTCTAACGAAACGGATAATAAACCTACCAGCATTAATTGGACGAGCATTTCAAGCATGTCAGGTCCAAGATCCATGCTTGGCGCATTGGTAAAGTTTTCGTGAATATATCGGAACGTTCCAGCGGCTCTGAGAAAAGCATCGACTGCTTGATCCAAGCCACGAGTCGAGTGTCTGTCCTGTTTGGCGGCCAACTGTGTGTAAAGTGCACCTGCATTGAAGAGAATCGATGCCTTTTCAAATGCAACAGTGCGTTGACGACTCGGCACGCCGGTCAAAGAATCGAACCACTCGAAATGTATTCCGAGACTTCTGTCCGGTGGAAAAAAGCGCCTTTCGATGAAATAAAGCTGATTATAGTAACGCAAAAGCAGGGCTATACCTGCTGCGTCTCTCGTTGGTGTTCTCGTTGCCTGAAAAAATAAATAAATAAATAAACAATAATATAAGATTAAAATAATATGAAATACTTGAAATAATATAAATTTAAAGAGTTGAAGTAAAAACAAAACAAAAAGATGTTGCTACAAATACGTGTTCCATTCTATGTGTTTTTTTTTTTTATTAGGTCGTCAAGGATGAAATTTGTAAAAAAAAGGCAATCAGGCATTATTAACTACAAATTTCATCCTTGACAAACTAATATTTTATAATCATTTTTTTACTCTAACAATTGTCATATTAGTTTGAAACTAATATAATTGAAATGATATAATTGTTTTGACGTATCCAAGAAGATTAATAAATTTGCATGATGTTCGGTACTTATTTTAAAAGAAAAATATTTTACGTCTATTGTATAAGTACATATAGATTTATATGATTGCACTCGATTATTTTTTTTTTTTTTTAATATTGAACATGCAACAAAATATTTTAATACCACCTACACGCCATATTTGAAGTTTGATAATTCAACGATCGTTTATGCAAAATACATGTGTAGGTTAGCGTTTTGAAAACGACTCGATATTAGTTACAAGGACATGTAATGAAGTATATAGGATCCCACTTAAAAATGTTAATGTAACTTTCACAATACTGTCCAAGTACATCGGAAAGTCAAATGATCAAAACTTACGATGTGTCGCACCTTGACATCATATTCGCCTAAAACAATTTTTTGTTGCATGTTTAATACTTAGAGAAATAATTACTGTGTATATATACATACATACATACATACATATATATATATATATATATACATACATATACATATACATACATATATATATATATATATATATATATATATATATATATGTATGTATATAAATGTTTTTATAACTACACCATAATTATACTGCACTTATGTATATCTACAATATTATAATTATTACTATATTATCGTGGAAATATATAATAACCGAGAACCGTCGGTTTATTCAAATGTATAATTATCATTAACTAAATTATAACGATTATAACTGCAACGTAATCGCGTTGAGAATTTTCTTCAAAGATAAGGAAATATTGTACATATCGACGAAAAAAAAAAAGAAAAAAATGAATATAACCAGTAAAGAAGTTGTATAGACTTTTTTATCGTTTATATATATATATAATCTACATCTCAAGTAAATTCTATACCGTACGATACATCCTATATACAGACATTAGATATTTTTTTTTCTCATACGGCATATGGTTACGTTTGAACAGAATTTTTTTTTACCTGTCTCGTCTCCATAAGTTCGGCAATAGCTTCTTCGTAATTCTCACCATCTTCGCTATAGTGCTCTAGGATAAAGTCCTAAAACACAAATATATTCATATCATTAACAAAACCTATTTCACGAATTTAACGAATTATTTTTGACGAAAGAAAATTTTTCTTCTTCTATATCTTTTTTCTTTTATCTCTTCTTTCTTTTCATTTTCAGTTCAACATGAACGAATAAATTTTCAAGATGAAAGGAACGTAATCGAGAATTTAAAATTCTTCTAAGGTATATAGCCAATCAGTTAACCGTATGGTTTATTAAATCGATATTTACGTGGCAACCAAAAGAAAGTGCGACGAAGCAGTAGCGTTTCAGCAACGTTCATCGAAGCTGTAAAATTCTTTGAAAAATATCAACGAAAAAATTTGAGATTTTCTAAGGTGGTAAAGAGGATAGAAGAAATGGTACGAATCACTGTTGATTTGATACGTAAACGTTCGGAACACAACGAAGGCGAGATATCAACATTGGAAGAGATATCGTTGCATCAGGAGAACATCGACAGGATCGAACTTTTGGACAAACTCTGTAGAAACTTGAAGATCTTACTTCTTCAATACAACATCATACCGAAGATTGAAAATCTCAATATGTTGAAGAGATTGGAGTACTTGAATCTTGCATTGAATAATATAGAGGTTATCGAGAATTTGCAGGGTCTCGAAAGTTTGAAAAAGCTCGATCTAACGGTAAACTTTATCGGGGATTTGAGAAGCGTTAAAACTTTGAGGTATGTAGGATCATGTTTAATATAATTTATTTCGATAAGGAACGACGAGGAATTACGATAATGAGAGAACTTTACGATTCGTTTAAAATCGTTTGGAATAATTTAGGAATATATTGAGAAAAGACGAAATCTTTACGGTCTCCCAGATATAACGAGAATTTGGAACAATTGATGCTGACAGGAAATCCTTGTACGGATTACGAGGGATACAGGGAATACGTGATATCAACGTTGCCGCAGATTAAAGAGCTCGACATGGTCGAGATTTTAAGATCAGAAAGAATAAAGTCCCTGCAGGTGTACGCACGTGCGAAGGGAGACATTATCAGAGGTTATGAGAATTATAAAAGGATAAGAGAGGATCAGATAAGACGATATCGCGAGAAGGAGGAATTAAAGATCACGGAAATAACGGAGGTACATAAATTTTATCGTATTTTTTCTTTTTTTTTTTTTTTTTATTCGTTGTTCTCGAAAAAAAATTTTTTTTTCTTCTTTTTTCTTGTGACAAAATTTGAAATCAATCATTGTAGGAGGACGAGGAAGCGGAAAATGAAAGATTTTGGAAACAAAAGAGTTATCACACGCCGGAAGATCGCGTTGCGATCGCTGAACGTACGTTAAAAACGGAAGAGAAGAAGCGTGGAAATTCGGATGAGAAGAAAAAAGAAAAATACGTGCCAAAATTGTTCAGTCCGAGTGGTAAGCCTTACAATATGAATCATCCGAAGGTGCCGTTTACGTTGAACGACGAGGACGATCGGGATAACGTGATCTTGGACGTTGGTGTTTACAGGTAAAAATTTATTATCGAAGAAACTTTCTCGGCAACGGTCACGATATAGCGTACAAGATTATGGCAATTCGTGGAAAATGATCGATTGCGAGGAAAAAAAAGATTTGAATTCCTTTCGTCGCGCGTAACGACTTTTCGTTGAATTTGAAAACTTCCGAAATTTCCTCCGGTTTGCAATAGAAACAAAATTATTTGTGTATCATCGTAATCTCATTTTTTTCCCCGTATAAATTTTAAGTCGACCGTTCGGAGGACAGAGTAGCTACGAAGGACACGCGTGCACTTACGATATTATATGAAATATAAAAATAAAAAAGAAATTTGTATATATCTCCAATAGTAAGTGAAACAATCGTCTGTCTCCGTGAGTTCGTTTTATCTGTGAATTCTATATTGTGAACGTATGAAAAAAAGAAAACTTTTTGCGAGTTGCATTTGAAAATAATCCGTAGAAAATAAGCGTTAGAAGAGGAATAATCTCTGTTTGGATAAAATTACAGGTACCTCGACACATCATACATAGACGTCGACATACAACCGACGTACGTGAGAGTGACGATAAAGGGTAAAATTTTGCAACTAACTCTACCCTGCGAGATTCAAGTCGATAAGAGCACCGCGAAACGGAACGTAACAACCGGTAGTTTGGTCATAACGATGCCTCGTT
This sequence comes from Dolichovespula saxonica, assembly GCA_911387935.1. Taxonomy (NCBI): domain Eukaryota; kingdom Metazoa; phylum Arthropoda; class Insecta; order Hymenoptera; family Vespidae; genus Dolichovespula; species Dolichovespula saxonica. The sequence continues at coordinate 4,150,669 of OU427001.1, forward strand.
TACATCCTTCAATGATGTTACATAGTACCTCGATTACCTCAAGGACAACGAAAAATGAAAATCCTACGAGAAAGGATAATCCTGTGATCAGCATAAAAAATCAAATGTACACGTCCACGAGAGAATATCTCGAGATCGGGCCATCTAGTATCGACTACGGGCTCGATTTTTCTAATATATACGAAAATTCGAGGAGGAAAGTCGATAGAAAGCTAACGGTCGATCGAATCAAGGAGAAAGCCATACCCGACGATTTTATCGATAATCCTGAGGTACCTCCGCTCGAATAACTCGAAGAAATTCTACGAAGTTAAACTGTCACATCAATTGTTTCGTTAAATTTGATATTAATCGTCATGTTGAAATACTCACTTTGAATGGATCACGAAAATCTATGTCCTTCGTTTCCTTTAAACCCAAAGGTATCATTGGCATTACGGGATCCTCTCTGCAAAAAAAATTAAAGAATGAAAAAAAAAAAAAAGAAAGAGAGAAAATAATGTACGCTTCAGCGTATAGGAACGACTTCGAACGTGTCAAAAGGGTTAAGAATGTCTTGAAGAAGTTTAAAAAAAAAAAAAGAAAAGAAAGAAGGTGAAAAAAATATTGGAATTAGTATGAAAAACTAACCCGTCCACATTCTGATAGAGTTCCACCGAGCTATTCAGTTCCGCCAACTGTTCTTTCAACAGCTGCAAGTTCGAATTAACGAAGCTCAATTCCAAAGCTACAGTCTCCTTCAGTTTCCTGTTAGTCGTAGCTCTATAAAATAATAAAATAGGTTTTAAATAAAAAAAAAAAAAAGAAAATCATACGCGTTGAATTAGCAATACGAATCTATTGCCTCATAAAAATTCGATTCGATCGATTTCTTCGACGTTCGTTGACTAACCTGAAAAGATTTTCTGCGCCTGCGCGTAATCGAAGCTCTTTGTTTATCTCCTGATTCAATTTGCTTCGTTTATTCTGCAACTTTCCTCTGCAAGTCGCGACCCTCGGATCGGACCCCTGAAAAATTGACAACGAACGAAATTAAAAATATTTTATTAAAAAGAAATGGTTGCGTGCGTACGATCATGAAACTACACATTTGTATATACATATACATATACATATACATATATATATATATATATATATATATATATATATATTTGCTTAATGTTATTTAACGCACAATGTAAAGTACGTGTAAAAATTTATTTTTTCATTAGGTTCCATAAAATGGAAAAGAAAATAATAATCTTAATTGCATAACTCTAGGCATTATTATCTCCGGCTTAAATATTAATTCGATAGGTAGTGTGATAAATATTTCCTAAAGATATTTATAAAAAAAAAAAAAAACAAAAAAAAGAAAACAGAAAAAAGTTGAAAGGTCGAAACGTTTATACGAAATATAAATCGTACGATGTGCGATTATACGTTTCTTTCGTCACAGTAACGCGGAGTAATTCTGCATAAAATTATCACTTAAGATATCTCGATAGTAAGAAAAAGATCGACAGACAAAACTGTAACTTAAAAAAAAAAAAAAGAAAGAATGAAAAAAGAAACTAATCGGACGAACTAAACGGAGTTTCGTTGTAAGGTCCGTTCATTTTATAAAACATCGTTCGTACACTCTTCCGAACGCATTTTGCTTAGAAAGAACCTTTATATGAACCTTTATGTTTATATATATATATATATATATATATATATATATATATATATATATATATATATATACACATATTGGAATTCACGTATGATGCAAGAGGATGTGCAGTAACGTGACGTTTGGCTTACGCCCAGTTTTATACGTGCACCAAGCTTCTCTGATTAGATTGTTTTCTATGAATTGCCACATCGTGTCATTGTGTCTCGACTACAATTTGCCGCCATTTATTCGATTATGCCGTTACACTCCGAGCCACCGAGAGAGCTCGTTTTCCGAGTTGACGTTTTATCGTTAATTTTTATTTATTCTGCCCTTTCTTTATTCCTTTTTTCTTTTTTTTTTATTTTTACTTTACCCTTTACCCTAAAAAAATTATAGGACTTATCATTAAAAATCAATCGTATTTGTTTATCGTCGTTTGTCATTCCAGTATTTCAATAACGATCTGAAGTGACTCATGAAACAATAAAACAAAAAAGAGAAATAAATAAAAGTATCTTCCTTACTTTTCGTCGATTCTTTCTTATCTCCTTTTAATAACAATATTTTATCCCAAAGATATATCGCGTTGTTTCTCAATATTTCATTCTCTCTCATAATATTTAAAATAACTGTATATGCTATAATCTCATTATATTTATAACGACTATATTATAATAATAATAAAACAAAAGCTAGTAAAAAAAAGGGGATCATACTTTTTTTTACCGATTCTTTTTATTTGTCCCATTCGCATTAATATAACATAATTTCACGGAATCTTTTAACATTTCATTGTTGTGTATCACGTAGCATTTAAAAATAATTCTAAAAGAACAAAGGCTAAGATGCCACTTATTTTTCGTTATCATTTTTTTTTTTTTTATTATTCTTTTTTTCTTCTTTGAATAATTCCTTACCCCCAAATACTTCACAGTGCATTCCAATATTTCATTTTCTTCCGTCGTTTGTGATTTCGTCGAACGTGACAATAGACCTGAATAAACCTTTTCATTTTCCCGTTCGTTCGTGGATCTATCCTTTTCGTCCTTCTTCAACGGCGACGTCACGGTCGTATGATTTTTCGGTAACGGTGAATAGTGTACCCACTTGAGCATGTTATCGCTAGAGACGCGTCATCGAACTTCTACGTCTCTTTTTTTTCTCTCCCCTCGTGCAATTTCATTCGCATTTAATAGTCAAAATGTATCGTCGTTGAAGCGATGGCGAACGAACGGTACGCTTTCAGAGACCGTTTTCCCGAATGACGCGACGTTTCTCTCTACAAATCGTAATAAATCTCTCTTTGGTTCGAGTCGAGTGAATCTGAAAATTCTTTAACGACTGAATACTGTTTCTCGGACAAAGTTATTCTCTTTCAACTAAAGTATATTCTATATACGGAACTGTACGTACGTATTTTTGTTTAATGAAAATTTATTGAAAAAAAAAAATATATATATATATATGTCGAGTTCATAAAAGGCAAACTAACAAATTTTTACTAACGATTTAACGTGTAATAGGTTGATGACACGTATCGAAACGAGGAACGATAAGAATAGAAGAAAAAAGAAAAGAAATATAAATGAGGAAAGCAGAAGGTTGTTTAGCGGAATAACGTGCATAAAAAGAAAAAAAAATTACTAAATATTAAAAAAAAATATATATATATACATATATATAAAACACATTTATAATTCGTTAAAAGTCGTAAAGAAAATCTTATTGCGATTACATATTACTCGATGACGCATATCGAAGCGATATAAACATTATGAAACAAATATAGGCGTATATTTGTATGACGAAAATAGAATAATTTTGTTGACTTACGTTAATCCGTCGAAAGGAAAAATATAAAAATTGAAAGCTATCTTCTAATTATTTCGAAAAAAGAAAACGTTCGAAACAAAGATCTTTAATTCTTTGTAACATCACGAATATAAATTGCACGTATATTCGAATGTAAATTGATCTTTTGAAGTGACTTGCCCGTATGCCCTTTCAAATCCGCTGGGAACAGGAAAAGGAGCGTAAAAGTCTCGCGCGATCGATCAGGGTTGGGCCGAATGAACTAACGAACGAACGTACGAACGAACGCGTGTCATTTGCATTACTCGTTTCGATCGAATTTACTTTTAACGTTCGAATTCGTTAAACGAAGTTACCATTATATGTCTTTCTCTCCTTTCGAAACTTTCATTTTCAGTGAAATCAAGTTATATATACGAAGCCTGTCCAAATAACGAATATTAAAAACGTACCACTCGATCACGCTTTTTAATTAGAAACGTATCGATTCGTTATAAATAAGAAACAAAAAAAATACAAAAAATACGATAAGTTAACGCCAGTCGAAATGGATTGTCGAGCGAGAAACTCGACAAGTTCTTTTTCTTTCTTTTTTTTTTTTTTTTAATTCGTTGGGGAAAAAAGTAATCGTTTCTATCACATTCGCATATTCGCGCAACAGCCATACTCCAAAATTACCAACGATCTTAACGATAATTATTATCGCTTTTTTAACACTAAAAAAAAGTATCTCGCTTTCGATCGATTTCTTTCTGTTTTTTTCCTTTCTTCGCAGAAAAAATGTTTCCAGCTGTTTGATTAACGTTCCACTCGATCATCGTAGGTACGCAAAATCAACGATGTCTGCGAAGGAAACTTTGCTTTGTTTCTTTTTGTTTTTTTTTTTTTTTTGAGGTGGACGGAAGGGGTGTAATGAATACTTTTATCGCCGAAAGTAGAACGAAAATAATTCGAACGTGTTAATCTTATTAAATATGCCATATAATCTGACATATATCTGCGCGTAGATACATGGATATATTGTATCACCATGAATAACTTTGTAAAGAAATTATTCGACTAATTATGGTCGAAAGTTTTGTAGAAAAAAAACAACAATAACGAAGAAGAGAATCGACGGAGTAGAGCAGGCAAGTCGTTATTTAAATGATAATATGTTTCTCCATTAGAAGGAATAATATTCCTTTCTTCGCGGCATAAAGTTAGACGTATTACGTATGGAGGACGAATGCCTTTTCGTGTTTTTCTTTTTTCTTTTTTTTTTTTTTTTTTTTACACTTCCACATAATATGCACGGTAGTTGCTCGTAGAAGCGCGACTTCGTTACCATAATTTCGTTCCAGTCTGATTAAACTATTGCCAATATGATCGAGCAACGCGATATCGTAGTGATAGTGGTGGTAGTAGTAATAGTATTAGTAGTAGTAGTAGTAGTAACATAATAGTAGGTAATAGTAATACTGTAGTACGAGCATTCTTCTTTATTCGCTCATTCTCACTCGATACACTTTTTTTTCTTCCGCGTCCGCACAGTTTCGAAACGAAACGAAATAAAATGAAATTAAATGAAATCGATTATGCAAATTCCACGATCGATATTTTTGATCGGAAGTAAAATTTTAAAAGACCCCCGAACGAATTACATAAAATGTTCTTTCGTAACAATTAAATAAAGTCTATCGTGTCCTTCGATTTAATGTCGAAATGAAGAACAAAACGAAGAATTGCAAATGATACTTCTTATCGTTGCATAAACGGTATTATTACGTTTCGGGACATAAATAAAATTTATAAAATTTATAAAATTTATAAAAATTATTAAATAAAATTTATTTAATAATAATCCCTTCGACTGAAAATATTTCACGTGTTTCCATAATAAAAATCGTTCTTCGATTACGTAACTATATCGTTGAATAAGATAATATTTATCTTATGCATTTAAAAAAAAAAAAAAATGAAAAACAGAGAGAAAAGAAAAAGAGAGAGAAAGAAAAGAGGTCCGAAAAAGTAATTACTCAAATCGAAGGATTTTTGGGGACGAGCACGCACTCGAAGCGTAACGAGAGTCGATACCGTAAGCGCGCGATAACGAATCGAATCGCGGGTACCTCGAACAACCACCGTTCGTTTCGTCTTCTGCAAATTGAACGATCGAAACCGCCGACTTGATCGGGTCTGAAATATCGGTGCATGGTTCCCGAGAATCCGTCCGATAAATCCCATAAATCGTTTATCAAAATATGCAAGTAATACGAATAATACGTAGCTTAATCAAAGCCAAACGATTGGTAGCTAAACGTTTTCTTTCTTTTATTTTATTTTATTTCTTTTTTTTTTTTTTTTTTTTTCTTTTAAAGTCGGTCGAGTATCTCGTTCTTAAACGGTTCGTTTTAAGATAGTAGAAGAGAATCGGTTACAATCAGACGTTAAATCTACCGTAACACGCACCTAAAGGCATTTACTACTCTTCTTCTTCTTCTTTCGTTCGTTCGTTCGTTCGTTCGTTCTCTAACCGAAGCTACGAACGGCCTAACTGTTTCGTTATAACAACTTGCGGAAGCCTCAAATGAGAGAACTATATCGTGTACGATTGCCGTTAAAATTGAATAATAATGATTGGTTGGTACGTATTCACGAGCACGCGCTCGTAATCTCGTTAACAATGAAAAAGATTGAGGTTGGCTCTTTACCGTGACGATCATCGTTTCTCATACCTATTGTCTCATAAATATAATTTATTTCAATTTAATTAAACATCGAGAAAAGTAATACGATCGACCTTATGAACGATTATATCGTATATACATATACATACATACACACACACACACATATATATATGTATGTATATATGTATAGATATTTTTTTTAACGGGATTTTAATCTTTCAAACAATTTTTCTATGTTAAGCCATTTCGATTTTATTATGAATTGTTTCCCCGCCGAGGTCAAGTCGGTAATAACGTTCTCTGCGTTACCGATCGTCCATCATAATATCTTTACCCGCGAAATTTGATTTTGATTTTTATTTCTTCTTTTGTTCTGTTTTCGGGGGAGGGGGGGTGGAAAGTGAAGTAATGATCATAAGTAACCTTTACGTTTCTTTCTTTTTTCTTTCTTGTATGACGCGAAAGAAAAAAGAAGAAAAAAAAGAAAAAGGTAACGTAGACACGCTTCCTTTGACCTAAATACTTGAGATCGTAAAATTTCATAAGGTTTCCTTTCCCGAGATATATATATATATATATCCTCGTTATATACGTACGAAGTGACGTTTAAAAATGTCCGATCATTAATTACCGAGATTACGACGAGGTTCATTAGAGTAAACGAAATTAAACCGCTATCGCGATACACGAAGCAAAACGCGATACAAAACCGATTTAATTTCAAAGATTAAACTCGTCTACGTGTACCTCCCTCCGACCGACCCCGCCAACCCGCCCCCCAATGTATTCTTAATTCGTTTTTCCACGCAAAGAGAAACAGGATAGTTAGCACGAATAACTGTTTTTGTCGATCCACGGAAGCTCTCCCTGATTATTCCGAGGAGGCACGTTTATTACGGTCGTAAAGACGTTTTCGAGTTCGGATTTCTTTCACTTTGTATCTCTTAGTTGGCGAATTGTGCAATTCTACACCACTATTCTCAAGGACATGAAAGCGATTCCGTTCCTCCGACTCCGTGAACTCGTTAATTATAATAGAAAGGAAGGGATATATAAGATCGCTTGTCCTTTTATTATTTGTCGAAATCTAAACTTTTAAAACTCCGTTTGTCATCCGTCTTATATAAAAAAAAAACCCACCCCCGAAAAAAAAGGAAACAAATTATTACGAAAGCGGGCGAAAAATTTTTAAAGAAAAAAAAATATCTATTTATATGAGAAAAATAGGTCGATCGTTCATTTCGTTTTATGTCGTTTTGATTATATATAGAAAAAAAAAAAGAAAGAAGAAAAGAAAAACTTTCATAAACATCGACGGATACATAGGGTGTCATAAAAATGAGAGTCCAAGCTGTAAACATACATGATACTCGATAAAATAAGATAAAACAGTTTTGGTAATTTATCGTGTTTTTCTTTTCTTCTCTTTTTCTTTTTGTCATAAATTTCTTTGCAATAGTTTAGGATTGTTTGTATCGAGTTAAAACATCTGCGCTTATTTGAAATATCTTTACAAGAAGAAAGAAAATCTTTTTTTTTTTTTTTTCATTATTATAGCGACATTATTATTTAGAAGCTGTTGCGATCCTGCATATATTTACCAAAACTTTCTTGCATACCTAATCGAGCATTACTTCATCAATTTTAAAACACCCTATATATATATATACAATATGCCTTACATATTATAAAAAAAAAAGAATATCAAGACTGTCACCAAAGAATTTCAAAGAAATTCGAGACCCAATTCAATGGCGATTAAACAAAACAAAAATAAAAGAAAAGAAAAGAAAAAAAAAAGAAACAAAGAAAATGGAAAGAGAATCACTGTCAATGTCAGAAGTACGAGAACTTTCAGGTTCACCTTATTATAATTTCGCACTTTTCTCCTTTTCTCTTTGACTGACGAGAGTAAAAAAAAGAAAAAGAAAAAAAAGAGAGAGAAAATAAAACCACGATGGAATTTAATAAAAGGTACGACGAACTTCAAAACTTCGATCTCGATTGAAAAATATGCTAATAGAATTTTTTTTTTTTTTTTTTTTGCTCTTTCTCCTAAAACGAAGTAACGCCCGATTTGATCTTACAATATTTCGAATATGTGTCACACGATCTTTCTCTCTCGAGTCCGTCTACCGTTGCACCGTTTTAACAACTGCCGAGACGTGGCCGATGTATGGGACCCATGGACCGAACCGACACTCGGTGAAAGGAGAGAAACTTCGGAGACAATATGGTGGGGAGGATAAGACCGATTCTTTCTCGTTTCGAATGTCGTGAGCCGTCAACGAGGCGACACGACGCGACGCCGGGGAACCTTCGAATGAACTCGTTCGATACTGATCGGCCCTTTAATCTTATCTTCTCTACGAAACAGCCATACTCAAAACTTTTTCTTTCTTTATTCCTTTCTTTTCTTTCTTTTATTTCTTCACGTTACGCGAAATCCAAAAACATACTAAACTACATATACATATACATGTATAGAATTTTATAATCGAACAAAGTTTCAAAGTTCGTCATTTTAAATTCCGTCGCGGTTTTATTTTTTTCTATTACATATATATATATATATATATATATATATATATATATTTATTTATTTATTTATTTATTTATACGTAATAGAATAATAATGTAATTGGGTCGATGCAAAAAGTTCGGTCGACTTTATATCGACGAATTGAAGAAAAATTTTATTTACTATTTTTATTTATTTATCTTTTAGCAAATAAAATTTTTCTTCGATGTCTATTAAAAAAAAAAAAAATTGAACGAACTTTTGCATCGATCCAATAAGATATAAAATTCGAAACCTACAATACGTATCCAATAGTTTATTCAAAAATATTATTACGATTATTGATGTTCGAGCATACATTTTTGGATTATTTTAAACGAATCAATTTTACGACTGCTACATTTTACCGTCAATACGTCATCAAGGTCAGAATCTGGTAATGAATGTTTCGAGCGGCACATAAAAGATTGGCGGGCTGTATGCGGCCCGCGTCTCGCAGGTTGAATATGGTTAGTCTACAGAAAGAGAGATAGAGATAGAGAGATAGAGAAAGAGAAAAAGAGAGAGAGAGAGGGAGAAAGAGAGAGAATAAAGCTTAAATATTCCTTGCGACCCAGACACCACCAATCAATTCGATCTCTTCCGTCCTCTGAAACGATGCAATCATCTTCTTTCACCCATTTTTTTGCTTTGTCACTTCGTTCCTTGTATCATCCTTAAAGTATGCAATTTTCTTACATCATCGAGACACTTTTGTTGGCCGTGAAAATTCGATTCCTCTTTCCATTGATGTCTCTTCGAATTTCTTTCGAACGTGAATCGAATTGCAATTACGTAATCTCGCGTAATAAAAATAATTCCATGAGAATCACTTCCTTCCGCCGTGATGCATCGTGGAAATCAATTGTGTCCTTATATTGCGAGGAAGATTAAAAAAAAAAAATTTTTCTTTTTTATATTTCGTATCACATTGCGCTAAGTTACCATTGCAACGTAACTATTGATTTATGGAATTAAAAGTGACTAGTATATCTTCGATTGAGATCATCCTGAATTATTTGATAATACGGAGTGCAACTGAGACATTTTATGTTTAACTTTTCTGAGCTATCTTTAACATTATCAATATTATTATTTTGTTAATAAGTTCAACGATCCAGTGGCATAATTAAAGATTTCATTCGATCGGCGAGTTAAGAAACATTAATTTTTTTTTCAAAAGTAACGTTTCTTGGCCTACATTTTCAGAATATTTCTACTTGTTTTCTATGATTAGTAGAACAACCTCTATCCTTGTAGGAAAATTAAATAAAACATTTAACGGAATACCATGCATATACTTTATAACTTGATATGAAATATATCGAAAGAGAAAAAAAAATAAAAAGAAAAAAAAAAATAAAAAAAAAAAATAAAAAGATAAATAAATTGAATAGACACTTTGTATAAGCTTCATCTTCATGAATAACAAATCGACAATATAATTTACATATTATATATATATCTGAAAAGAAATACCTAATTTATTTGATGTTAAATTATTCGTGAACTTTAGATGGACCATAGCGCATGTATATATTTGTACGTAAATATGTATATATATATATATATATACATATGTAATACGTTCTGTTACGTATGGATGAGATGAAAAGCTACCGGACGAAGGATGGAAGTAATTATGTCGTACAATCAGGAAGAAACACGTAATCGAGATAATCGATACCTTTCATCATCGACGATGTACATACATATAACTATAGTTATATTTTTTTACCTGTTTTCTACCTGTCAATGAAATCGCTTTGACAAACCATCGTGATAAAAACGAACAACTTGCAATAATCATTACAGACAAGTTTCGTTAAATATTTTTTTTTTCTTTTTTCTTTCGAAAGGATCGATTTCAATAATTTATTATATCAACTTACAATCAATGTTTTTCCATTACCTGATCTTATTATTTCATAATTAATATAAAATATTGTTTCGCTCTAATGCTGTTAATATCTGGTATATAACGATAATTTTCTTTTTCTTTTTCTTTTTAACACGATGATATAAATATCGCAAAAAGAAGAAAGAAAAGTCTTTTCTATTTTACAAAAACATGAAAACGTGGTATATGGTGTACAACTTGCGAGTACACCTTGCCCGTTTAAGAGGAGAAATTCGAGTCCTGTGTAACTCCCTACTCTCTCTTCTCGAAAAGGTTTGCCTTCGTACATAATGACGACGGTAAAGATTCACTAAGAGAAAGACGGTTTAACCGTCGAAGAGGACACATCTCTCCCTCTCTCTCTCTCTCTCTCTCTCTCTCTCTCTCTCTCTCTCTTTCTCTCGCGAGAACGTGGAATTGGTCTCTTGCGGTCCATCGAGAGTCATCGGGAATCAGAATAAAAAGAAAATGAAGAGAAAGAAGAGGAAGATTAAGAGACGACAACATCTTTAGTGGAATACGGGAGAAGGGGGCCAGTAACGGTATCCACTCTCAAAGCCCCCACCATCCCCTTTGAAAGCCACTGATAGGCACCAGACGGTCCGACATACAGGAAATAGGGTGCGTCCACGTTTCTCTCCGTTCGCGCCACGCCATGTCTTTTTTCTCTCTCTCTCTCTCTCTCTCTTTTCTTTTCTCTTTTTTGTTTTCCTTTTGCCTTTTCTTCTTCTTCTTTCTTTTTCTCACACGTTCAAACTCGTTTTCCACGATGACGAGTTATCTACACGAGAAACATCTTATCGATACGAAAGAGAAAGAGAAAGAGATAAATTAAAGTTTATTACACTGGGATTGCCATCCATCGTAATCATTGTAAGTGTAGGAAAATAATTACAAAAAAAAAAACAGAGAGAGAGAGAGATAATAAAATTATGGGGTATGTCGGAGCAACGACGAATAGGGATAATGGTGATTCTTTTATGTGGCATTTATTTTTTTTTCTATATATATCTTTTTTTTTTTATGAAATTTTTAGAAAAGAAAAAAATATATGTACGTACGTATGTATGTATATATGTATGTATGTATGTACGTGTATACATTGCCATTGTAAGCGTGTATTAAAATTGAAAAATGATTATCGATAAAATAAGATTATAATTTATATTATTAATAAAACAATATTATGATTTATATCATTAATACAAAAGTATTATAATTTATATCGTTAATGAAATAATAATACGAATTATTAATACATCGTCGAAAATTTATTTAACGAAATTCAATAAACGACTATCGTTCGCAAATTGTTAAATTAACACGCACGTTAAATTAACATCGGCAAATTGCAATACCATAATTCCACATTGATCGTCGACGTTTAATGATTAATTTTTACTACGAATTTTTACGATCTCAAAATTGTCATTGAATTCGATAGAAACGCTGTATAATTTTCTTTCGATACGGTCGAAGGGGAAAAAAAAAGAAAAAAGAACCTATTTCAAAAAGAGAGATACACGAAAATCGATAAGAGGATACGTTCGAGATTACAACGATTATCGCATCGGCCACTGAGAGAACGAATTATTTCATCAAAAAGAATTTCCACGAATCGAACGTACTGACCGGATCCGGTCTAGACATGTTCGACCATTTCGACGCTTGGTTGATCATCAAGGTTAATGTATCAATCCCTTTTCGTATTGTAAGAGGTTACGACGATTGGACTTGTTTCACAATTTGTCTCTTTTCTACTCTCTCTCCCTCTCTCTCTCTCTCTCCGTTTCTTTTGTTCCCTCCTTTTTCCTTTTTTCTGCTTTATTTCTTTTTCCTGTTTTTTTTTTTTTTTCGAAAATAGATAGACATAACTCTACTCGATTGCTCGTAATCGAGTGCTTGAGTAACGGTTGTTAAATTGGACTCGTGTCCGATGTATAATAGATAGTTATTAATCCTCGAAGTGTACGTCAACGTTAAGAACATTTCTACTAAGTCCGATCTTTAACACAGAATCGAGTATTATGACGACTTCATCGAATTCCCACAATGAAATAACTGAGATAAGTGTGTCGAACGACGAAGATAAATATACTTTTTTTCGCACGAACTCGAATATACACACGTACGCGTTAATACAAGGTATACGTACAGTGTACATGTATTGATGATGAAACTAATATAGATTAAATGATCTCTATCGAGAAATCAATTTCACCAAGAGGAAATTCACGTAGTAACTAACGATCTTCTCAACGATTTTTTTTTCTCTTTTTTTTTTTTTTAACGATCGTAGTAATATGGTTATAAACTCGTATATAATGTGTAAATGAATTCGTATATATATACATATGAATATATATAAATAATTTATACTGTGTTTTTTGATGAATATATTATATATAGTGAGAGAAAAAATTTGAATTATCTGTATATGAAAGAAAAAAAAAACATAAAATGCTTTTATATGCTTTCAATTACATTTTATCACATTTAACTACACTCATTTAATGCGTAGATATATGTTTATAATTTATATTATATATTTTTATATATTATTATTTTTATTTTTTATATTATATTCGATACATATATATATAGATGTAAATATGAAATATAAGCATTTGAAATGAACGCATGTATAGGATATCCCGAATCACAATAATGATATTTATTCGTAATTCTTAAACTTTCTAATTGGATTATGAGAATTCCCTTTATTTCGTACGCGATCATTGTGGACCAACGCGTGAACGAAAGGGGAATCTCTCTTTCTCTCGTGGTTACCTTGATTGCATCGTTCAAGGAGAGTCATTATCCCCACTCTGTCTTTCTTTCGCTCGCGTGATCCTACAATTTGGGAAAAGGTGAAAGTACGAGAGTACGAAGAATCGGAATTACACGAGTGGGCTGCTCTCTCGTCGGTTAAAGAATTTCAAAAAGTTGAAAAGAGAAAACATTTGGAATGTTGTGTATATTAATTATTTGATTCTTTCTGAATGGGATGACGTTTAGTATAGTAATGTTTTATTAATGAAATAATCATGTGGTATCCATTTAATGTGTAATTAATGTAATGAAGTCGAGGCCACTGTTGGCCACTGTCGTTCGAATCGTTAAGAATCGATTGCGAAAAGTTGCGATAAATGAGAAAAGGAAAGAGAGAGAGAGAGAGAAGAAAGAGAGATAGGAACCTACGCAAACTCGTTTACACAGAGAGGTTCAATGAAACATATGGATATAATATAATATTTACATATGTATCTACATATGTAAGTATATATGTTGTATATATGTATGTATGTATGTACGAATTAACCTACGTTTTATTACCAAAGTACACATTTATTCGCGATTTATGCTTAGAGAGAGAGAGAGAGAGAGGGTGAGAGTAATACTTACAACTTATTTCTGAATTAATGTACAAGCTGTTTTACAAGGATACAAATAATTCATACGATATGTCACAAAAATTAAAATTATCTCACAATTCAAACCAACGTTCACGCGAGTAATATTACTTATAAAAAAAAAAATTAATTGTTAATCGATAATGCATAATCGTAATAATTGATAATAATTACTGTATAATTAATGTATAATCGTATAAAAAAAAGAAACAAGAAAGAAGAAAAAAAAAGAAAATGTATACTATCATCTTTTCAGGACGACGTAGATATTATCTATAGGAAATCTCTACGTACATATATGCTCGATAATTTTCTCGATATAATTCGTTATTCATTTCGAAATGAACATTTTCAAGGGGATATCTTAATAAGGAAAGTTCATGAACCGTAGGAATAAATACGACGTTACGAAGTTTGGTATGCCTCGAGCGATAGATGGGTAATCGTCGTTACTACTTCAGAATGCCATATTGGATGTATTCTCATTCACCATACTGAATGTGTTACCACGGCGTGTAACTCCGTCGTAGTCTACCTACGTCGTCCGACAGGAAACGTATCGTAGGTATGTATGTATGTATCTATGTATCTATGTATATATGTATGTATGTATGTATGTACGTACGTACGTATGTATCTATGTATATATGTATGTATGTATGTACGTACGTACGTATGTATCTATGTATATATGTATGTATGTATGTACGTACGTACGTATGTATCTATGTATATATGTATGTATGTATGTATGTATGTACGTATGTATGTATCTATGTATGTATGTATGTACGTATGTATGAATGTATGTATGTATGTATGTATGCGCGGGTTATTATTTCGCATGAAACGAAACCAACGTCGATACCGTACCACGTAAGAATCGTAAGAAAGGGAGGAAGGTTCGTTTGGTTCGCACGATTCTTTTACGTTCCAAAAAGTAAATGAGAAATGAGAAAAAATAAATAAAATTTTCTTCGATCGTTCTTTATTCAAATGTGAGTCATCGAGGGCCCAAGTAACCTTTATTACGATCGATGTCACGACTCTTAATCGTTTCTCGATTTCTTGTTATTACCTTCGAAAAATGTAATTGACTGATAAATTTTATAACGATCGGGATGTCTAACTGATAATACGATGTATTACGTTTTTAATATACATATATATATAGAGAGTATGATAAAATTTTAAATGTAATTGTAGTTTAAAATTTTTAATTTTGAATGTAATTGGCTGATAAAATTTTATAACTATCAGGATGTCTGATTGATAATACGATGTATTACGTTTCTATTATATTTTATTTGAATTTGATCATTTTAAGGTCTTTGTAACGAATCGAATTTTTTTCCCTTTATATATATATAATTATATTGTCAGCCTGTGTAAGAGAAAGGAGGAATTTTTCTGTTTTTTTGTTTCTTTATTAAAAAAAAAAAAAAAAAAAGGAAAAAAACAATTCTTTCGTGTCACGTTTTGTGATATTATGAAAATACAATAATGACAACGAACAAATTCATAACCCATAACACGTACATACGTGGCCAAACTTCTAATCTATCATCGTTATCCGTGATATTATTTAAATACGTCCAACAAGAAAAAAGGAAGAAAAAAGAAAAGAAAAAGAGCCTTCTCATTACCCTTTCTCTTTTCTTTTTACAAATCGTACTTCCGGGAGTCGCACATATTCTATTTTTTTTTTTTTTTTCTTATTTAAACATTTTTCACCTCGCGATACACGATACAAAACGTTTCTAAATTTTCTTTCGTACGAACGATCAAGATCGACAACTTTTAAACGGCGTGCAACGATCTCGAACGTTCAAACGTTTCCACGCACGGAGTAACACGCGGTTTACCTCCTCTCGTGCGAGGAAAAAGAAAGAAAAAAAGGAGAAAAGGAAAAAAGAAAGGAAAAGAACAAGAAGAACAAGAAGGAGAAGAAGAAGAAGAAGAAGAAGAAATATATATTTGCGTGGAAAAGGAAAGAAGATACGGAGAATAATTAACGGTGGGTAAGCAAGTAACGAGTTACCTGTAACTTTATGTCCGGAAGTATCAGCATGGCTCGCTCCTATTAAGCTTCACGATATTCGCGGTATGATCCTCGATCCGTGACTGGTTGTACTTGTGTGTTAGGGATGGGTGATGGTGATGGGTGATGGTGATGGTAGGTTTCGAGGGAGAGGGGGTTGAGAGGGAAAAGGTAGAGAGGGGTGAAGGGTGGTAACCTCGCGTCTCTACGGATGCACCACGAACGTTAACACACTCCGGTCAATTCACGCGCACTCCTACAAAACCGGAAGCACATATGTATCCGTGTCCTCTCTCTGTACGTGTGTGTTTCTCCGTCCGTGTTACTATATTATGCACGTACTTACACAAAGTTAAATTCTTTTTTCGTTAAAGAAGAAGGGTCGTAAGCGATGCGCGAAGAAGTCGTTCCTTCGAATACACGTAGTATCGGTTCTCCACCTTCTAGAATTTACTACCATGTTATTTTTTCTTATCTGTCGATAATCTATTATTAAGAACGTATTAATCCGTAATTATTTCGTTTAAGAATTACTTGATTGTTGGATTACGTAAATAGTCAATCGTAAATTAAATGCGATTGTAGAAAGTATCCTTTTCTTTCTCTACCTCTCTCTCTCTCTCTCTCTCTCTCTCTCTCTCTCTCTCTCTCTCTTTTCTTTTCTTTTTCTTTAGATATAATAATCCTTGCACGAGAATAAGAAAAAGTGTATAGCGAGAAATTCGTCTATTTTATGAGAAAGGATCGTTAAGAGAAAGATAGATAAGAAGGAAATCGATTATCCGTAAAACGAAAGATATCGATCGTTTTTTTTTTTTATATAAAAGATGAAGAAAGAAGAGAGAACAAAGAAGAAAGAAAGAAACGTTATACTTAAATCAATGTCAATTTCGAAAAAGTAGAAATAATGGAAAACCCTACGACGCTATTGAAACTGTCGTTGTATTCCTCGAAAACAAAAATATAACTTCTATGAAACGTCGTATTTATCAAACGTACGACGAATATCTCGTTCTCTAACGCGTCGTAGATAACAAAAAAAATTTTAATACCGAACGAAATTAATTATTCGAATAAGGAAACGAACGAACGAACAAACGAGAAATCGGTCGATCGGTCGATCGGTCGGTCGGTCGGTCGGTCGGTCGGTAGGTCGGTCGGTCGGTCTTTTCTTTATTCACAAATTAAATATCGAATTATTAAAAAAAAAAAAAAAGAAAAAAAAACAAAAACAAACAAGATAAAATCCACGATTCTCTAAGCCGAGAATAAGAAAGAAAGTAGCCGAGGTAGAATCCGACGCCTTTGAGTTCGATGCACTCACTTTGGATGATATCCTTGGGCCTTGAACTCACCATCGATCGACGAAGATCCTCGCGCGTTTTTCTCGAAAACGAAAGTAATATCTAAAACGTCCCAACTAAATAACGTTCTTTCTCGTTACACACCGAGATATAAATAATGAAGGGAACGAGAGAGATAGAGAGAGCGAGAGAGAGAGAAAGAGAGAGAGAGAGAATAAAAGGAATGGATTAAGAGACACATTACAGAGAAAATAGCGAGAAGGAGAAAGATGAGAGAATATATACGCGAGCGGAGCGGACGTGGATTTCACGGTTCGCCGTTGACTTCTGAGACTCGCGAGGACGCGAGTTCCTCGGCTTCTTCGTTGTGCTTCGCCGTCTGGGAGAAAGAGGAAGAGAAGGAGGAGGAGTACGACGAGGAGGAGGACGAGGAGAACGGGGGGGAAGGTTGGAAAAAGAAGAAATAGCCGGGGCCCGACGAGTCGTAGTGGGAGTCGGGCCTCACCTGTAACGACCAGCGTTAGAGTGGGGCGGGGTGGGGCGTGAGGGGTTGTCTAGCTCGTCGGCGAAATAATGTGCGTATGTACGTACGTGGTATATAGGGTGTAAACAAATTTCAAATACGTCAAATGGACGATACTTGTGAAATGGTGAAATGTAGAACGAGAAATAACAGGAAATATTGAGGTCCAATCGACTATTCTCGTTTCAATTTATTTGAAAATGATCGATCGTTTAAAACGACTAATTTAATATCTTTTTATATTCGATTATTAGAGTTAATTTTCTTTTTTTTTCCAATGATTTTTCTATAGTCACCCGAAAATCTCCGTGATATACGTGCGACGGTGGAATAAATTATAACTCGTCGTCTCGTATTTAAGATTCGTTCGTTTTATTTAAAAAAAAGAAAAGAAGAAAGTAAAGATTTTTTATTCCAAAATAGTTCTCAGAAAAAAAGAGTTCGATTTAAAAATTATTTTAATCTTTTCTTTTTGTTTTTTTTTTTTTTTTTGAAAAAGTATTCCATTTAATTCGATCATTCGAAAATATTCGACGCTTGAAAATTTTCTCGTTCCTCGCGAGATCTTTTAGTTAATAATCCCTACCCCCTCCCCTTCCCCACCCCCAAAAAAGTACAAGTTGTGATCGAAGCATTTCGTTTTCTTCTCTTCTAGATTTCATTTCTCCTAACGAGTGTTTTTCCAAATTTTTATATGTGTGAAAGGTGATCGCTTCGTCGGAGGTTCACCCTATATATATCACGAGTTACGATGACGACGGGAGGCATTCGCGGTATCTTAGATTCTACTAACATAAGGTAAGAGTTCGTTTTTCGAGTTTTCAACGATTCAAGTAACTCGACTCATCCTGGTATCTTACCAGCCCATTCAATTTTTGGCTCCCGTCCTTAATCGTGAGACCATTATTGTTAAATTAACGAGAGGAAGGCTCCGTATCGCAACGGTTCGATCTTCGATCTTAGAATAAGATGACTTTCAATCCTTTTCTTAAGATAATCCTGTGTCCTTTTTTCCTTTTTCTTCTTCTTCTTCTTCTTCTACTACTACTACTACTACTACGTACTCTTTCCACGTAGATAACCATATGCAAATAGGCGAATAAATTTTAAACGTAGAAATAAAACCCACCGATTTAGGCCAGAACTTATGTCTCTATTATTACAATCATATCGAAATCTAATCCTCATTGAAAAATTAATCTAGCCGGATCGTAGGACGTACGCGTGTGACATTCGACTCGAGGCATGAATTTAAATAACCGTGAGTGAAAATGATAGATGGAAAGTAGGGAGAATGCGATGAAAGTTCATGGTATACTAGAAAGTCGATATGTCTACGCATACCCATCTACCTGTTCTTTAATTTGAAATGAACATTTCAAACTGATCCAGGTGAACGTGCTCGCGGTAGCCTTCAGACTTTAATTTCTGTGTATGTATTCGCGCGCGCACACACACGGACAAATAGGCTCTATAGAAAAAAAAATAATAACAATAATGATAATAATAATTATTATTATTATTATTATAATGCAAAGAAGTCATCGTACCGTCTCTGTTAAAAAATGCAATTTCGTTCGAAACTACAGCGCAACCGATACCCCCGTGTATCATTGATTAATAAATCGTAAGCCCCGTGTTACGTACCCCCTCCCCCATTTATATAATATTTCCTGGAAAAAGGCAATGCACGTGAGTGGCATTATAAAAAAATCTAACGAAATTAAATAGGAATGCCTTTAATTGGACTAACTCGTCACGTCGACTTCCGTGCGTTGTTTGACAACGTGATGGGAGACGGCAAAACTCCGGATTACCCGGACGAGGCAGGTAAGAACTGAAAAGAAGAAAAGGCAAAGAAAGAAAAAGGATAAGGAAGAATGAGAGAAAGAAAGAAGGAAAGAAAAGGAACACCTGGTTACCGGTGAAATAATGCCACGTGCGAAAGGTGACTGTGAGAGTAGGAACGGGGGGAGGGGAAGGGGGGCTGGAGGAGGAAGAGAGGGCGAATGAACGGAAGCCAAGAGACTCCAGCTGTATACGTCGACGGTGAGAAAAGAAAGGTAAAAAGAGAGAGAGAGAGAGAGAGAGAGAGAGAGAGAGAGAGAGAATGAGAGAGGAAAGAAACCAAAAAAATTTATATCGTACCAACGGTGAGAAGGAAAAACATGGCAGGATGGTGATTGAGTAAATGAAAAAAAAAAAAACGAATTTTTTTTTAAATTAAAAACATTCAGGAAATAATTTGAAATGAATAACTGCAGTAAAAGAATTAATATTACTGTTTTGAGATAATTAATAAAAAGAAACGAAACGTGATAGGGCATAAGTGCAAGAATTAATGCATTCGCATAATTTCGCTATACATACATATATATATATATATATATATATATATATATATATATATATATATATATATATATATATATATAAGTATATAAAACGAAAGTAAAAAGAGAGAGAATAAGAGAAAGAGAGAGAGAGAGAGAGGGGGGAAAGAAAACAGAAAAATTTATATCGTACCAACGCCGAGAAGGAAAAACATGACGGGATGGTGAATGAATAAAGGAAAAAGAAAGCAAATTTTTTTTTGTAAATTAAAAACATTCAGGAAATAATTTGAAAGAAATAACTATAGTAATAGAATTAAGATTACTGATTTGAGATAATTAATAAAAATAAACGAAAAGTGATTGGCCATAAGTGTAAGGATTAATACATTCGCATAATTTCACTATACATATATATATATATATATATATATATATATATATATATATATATATATATATATATAGAACGAAAGTTAAGAGAGGGAAGGAGAGAGAGAGAAAAGTATGATAGAATCAACGAACTCTATGAAGCGATTTCGATTCGAACGATCGAACGTTACCGCGATTTTAATGGATAGTTATAACGTGATCAAAGTCGAAGGCAATACTCTCGGCTTCCGCTTTTTCTATAGACGTCGAAGAAAGTGAAGTTCGTCGACTATCAAAAAAAGAAAAAAAAAAAGAATTAAATTGTCCCTTCTCTACTTTGCACGGGATTTTCTCTACGTTTCTATACATCTCTTTATAACCTATTCATCGTTCGCATTCTCAACGGACAAAACGGATGTAAACTTGATTACCAATAACAATACCGATGAATTGTTATATTTTTCAAATTGTTTCTTTAATTAAAAGTTATCATCCTAATAGTATAAGCTTTTCTGATGAAAAACGAATGCCGATTGGATACCAATCAATTATTACGAACCTGTTCCCCCACTTTTAAATATTACAATAATATATAAAATATAATGTAAAATATGAAAAAAAAAAGAAAAAAGTATAAACGATTTTTCACGTATACCACTTACTTGCATCATAATGTATCATTGTATTTACGTAAACTTTTCTGTGTAAACTTTTATTTTTTTTCGAAAAATTTGTCCTCTCTTTTTTTCGAAGAACGCGACTTAAAAGTCTGAACGTTCGGACGAGCAAAATAATTGTTCGTGTTATACATTTAACAGGGAAATTAAACGATATAATTTAACGAATAATAAATATGAAAAGGAAGTCAAAAATGCGAAAGATAAAAATTAAAAACAATCTATTTAACATTCCAAAATCCATTGACATCGTAGATACTTATGGTTAATTTCGTGTGTTCCATGTATTCCTTCGAGCGATCTTTCGCAAGAGACGTACTTTTTTCTTTATCTTTTTTTCTCTTCTTATCAAAACAGCCCGACGAGTTAATTAGTAACGTTTGTAAATGCCTTTGGGCCGATAGAAAGGAGTCGATCTCGTTCGTTAGGACATACGTAAGTACATACTTATATACATACATAGTTACGAATGTGAAAGGGCGAACACGTGCTAGCCTATCTCCCCTCGGGATATAATGATGAGTTCGTTTTCTCTAATAAAAATCACACATGTATCGCATTATAATGATCGATGGGACATAACGAAAAAAAAGTAAATAAAAATAATAATAATCATAAAAATAAAAAGGAACGAAAATAAAGTATGGCGAATTATCTAGACTTGAAATCAATCAATTAACCCCGTTTAAATGCAGAGTTACGATGTATTAAGAAATTAATTATCAATTTCATAAAAAAAAAGAATCGCGATAATCCAAATAAAAAAGAAAATAAAAAACATTTATCTCCGTTTTACAATCATAATATTTAACTATTGATTATAGATAACGTTTGATCATAGATATAATTAATTATATGATAATTATATTTATACTATCACTATTTTATAAATATATATATATATATATATATATATATATATATATATATACATATATACTTTATAATATAAATAATATATATATTTTATATATATATAATAATAATAATAATGATATCCAAATAAACTAATTATATACAGATGAAAAATAATTTATATATATTTATTATATAATTTATACATATATATATATATATATATATATATATATATATTAACCCTTTTTGGACGTATTAAATTTGGACATGGGTATCGTACTGGTCGCAATTAATTTCCGTCGAAAAAGCAGGGATACATAACACGCAAGATTACGATGAATAAACAAGATTTAGTAATTCTTTTGTAAACTTTAGATATATTTTTATTCAATATAGTCATCTAGTGATATGTTTTTGTATAAAAATTATGTTTTATAATTCTCCATCGTGTGGTATTTTTCAAAACATTCTTCAACATGCGAGCCTGATTTTCGAGTGCATGTATCGCAAAAATAATTGGTTTGATGCCTTCCGCCCTTAATCTTTCAGTTTGAACATACACAACAATCTTTACTTTTTACATTTTCACAATGCCGCGATACATGCAGTTTACTATTAAGTCTTTCTTCCTTATTGGAGGTCGATGGTCTTCCTGGTTTTGATTCTGTTCCATCACGAAAATCACTTACCAGTTGTGCCACCAATTTTCGGACGAACATAAAATGTGTCATAGGTGTCATGTTCTCTCTTCTAGCTGACACCTTATATAAAATGTAACTATTTATTGCACAAACCTCCGGATGGATGAGAGTGTCTGTACTAACGCTTCCATAGTAGGGAAGCATAGCATATATGTATCCTGTACGTGCATCTGACAATACATAAATCCGGATTCTCCATTTGGTGAGCTTTTTAGGATTATATCTAATAAAACTAATTTTGCCCTTAAATTTGATAACGGACTCATCGATGGATATTTCTCTATCCTGTGTAAAATACTCTTGGAATTTACCATCAATATAATCCATAAAGCTGTTCACCTTTTGGATTCTCGTTGTTACATTTGTATTTCTGGAAACATTTTCATTCAGATGTAGCATCCAATATATTTGGAGAAATCTTTCCCTTCGAAATATATTTCTAAAAAATGGTATGATCCTTACTCCAATAATATTTCATGTCAGGAATTGGTACAGTACCCATGTTCAGGATTACACCCAAAAAAGCTGTTAACTCCTCCTTCGTCACATCGATCCAGTTATTCCACGTTGATCGATCAGATAAGCTCTCTCTGCTGTTCTATTTTATTTTGAGCATATTTATTTGTTTCTAGTACAATTTTTTCATGCAGTGAAAAAGTCGATAGGTTCCGTGCAATTCATGGCTACATTCGGTCCAACAGTCTTCGATCCCGTCGAAAAATTAGTTTTTGATTGTAGTAGTAAATTCGTTTATATTACTGTTCTCTTTTTCATCATTTTCTTCTGCTTCACTGTCGCTGTATATTGTTAATTACCTTACTCGTCGCTTCACGGGAACTATGTCACTATCAAAGTCACTGCTAACGTTATCATTTTCTCTATCAGAGTCAGTATTCAAGAGATCAAAATAAAACTCTTCGTTGCTATTTTCAGTTTCACAGAACACTTTTTGCGGTAATTTCCTTTTTGCCATTTTGGAGGATTATTTTGAAATATTTTAAGAAGAGAGAATGTCTAATTACTTTTAAATACAATTTATAAAATATTCTTTGAAATTCTACAAGGTATTTATCGTCGAACGTTTTCGATTTCGTTACGTTCGAAAGACGACTGACTGACCACTGCGTCTTGCTTGGCGAGCGCTGGGTGAAAGCTTGAGTTTAGATTAGATTTCGTTATCTCCAATTGATAGGAGCACCGTATTGATTCATGAATAGGTTTCTTAGGCATTGAGGTTCGTTTAGAAAAAGTATAAACTGATACATGAATGCATACAGTATAGGATTCGTATAAATCCTTGCTGTGGTGGCTGAGAGCAAACATACGACCGAAAAGGGTTCATATAAATAATCATATAATATAATAAATAGCTGTTATAACATTTATTCCTGAAAATCTTTTTAATTAAAGGATCGAGAGATAAAATAAAACGGGGAAATGAAAATGTTTAGAACAGTTTTTCTTTCGAAGGGAAAATTGATCGAACGTCGAAAGACTTAAACGGAAGTGGTATGTTCGGAATTCTTCAGAAGTTTTAAGAGAATGTATTATACACACACACATACAATACACAACACACACACACACACACACACAGACTGTTATAACTATATATGTATTGCGCGTATAGTTTAACCAGCCGCGAGTTATTCGCTCGCGTTGGTATATATGGGCGAGCGTATTATTGCTCCGCATACCGTAGACTGGTTTGAAATATTTGCCGTTAGAAAGCTGGACCACAGGAACGATTGGAGGAGATTCGTAGAAGTAAAAGACCTTCCTCTCATTTCTTCGCTCGATTGATTTGCCAATGAATCCGCGCGTATCGTTTCAACTTAATTTTCGGTAAGGCTACCGGTAGATCTTTCCTATGTATTTATTTCCATCTTTCTTTCATTCTTTCATCCTTCCTTTAGACCGTCTATTCATGTATTCGTTTATCGATTATCGTTCACCGTTATAAAATATTATTACATACACTGCCCCTTAACTGTGCTCGAAATGAAATAATTCAACTTCTTGACGATGAAAAAAGAACTTCGAATATCGAGGGAAAAGAGGTGTGTGTGTGTGTGTGTGTGTGTGTGCGCGCATACACATCAAAATAACACATGAGGTTAAATCTTAAAAATGCATGTCGTAACGGAATTACAACATATTAATATCGAATGTAATTTAATGCGTAATGTAACGTGTCTCTGCAATAATTTAATTTATCGTAAAATTTTGAAACCAAAAAAAAAAAGAAAAAAAAACGACAAAAACTTAAAAACACTGCGATAAAATTTTTCCGTTACTTTTGTTGTAATATTTGGATTAATAATTAATATCTACAATATGTATGTATGTATATATGTATAAATCTTTCTACATTATTTCCATAAAAATAAAACTAGCGTTAATCGAGATAACTTAATTTATTATCCTTACCAAAAAGCAATTTGTTCGCTTGCAAATTTTCGTACATAGGCATTTATTCAGATCGTCGTTAAAAAAAAGAAAAAATAAAAAGAAAAAGAAAAAAGAACGAATGATTTTAATATCCATCAGTGACTAAGATTTTTGTATTTCTCGACGGTCACCTTAATTGATTGACTTATGTAATCGATTGCATAATGTATATAGATCTTTTTCATGTTAACGTTCGATGTCACGTGTTTGAGGCAACGAATCTCTCTCTCTCTCTCTCTCCCCCTAACTTTAAAGATCACTTTCGCACTAATGGCCGTGCTTATCGATCGGAGCATATAGTATATATATCGTGCTCGTTTTGAAATTCGAACGAAATACAATTATCCACGC
Organism: Dolichovespula saxonica; assembly: GCA_911387935.1. NCBI lineage: Eukaryota > Metazoa > Arthropoda > Insecta > Hymenoptera > Vespidae > Dolichovespula > Dolichovespula saxonica. The sequence continues at coordinate 4,176,282 of OU427001.1, forward strand.
TTGCACTTATGAACTTTCGCTCGTAAATTCGACAAAGTTTATGTAACCCTGCGAGGTAATTCTTTTCTTTACGATTTTAATATTAATAATAATAATAATAATATTATTATTATTATTAATATTATTTTTACTATTACTATTATTATATTTAGATTAAGAAAAAGAGTAGAAAAAGGTAAAAAAAAAAACATATTCGATGTCCGATGATAATAATTATTACGAATTCAGACGGATCGGAGTATGACACGATTTATTGAAGTAAAATTTTATCTTCCTTTTCTTTTCGTTTCTTCTCTCTTCTTTTCTTTTTTCTCTTCTTTTATTTCAAGCTGGACGGATTTATTGGTGTATAAGTGTTCTATTCGTTACGTAAAACGCTTTTACATTTCATTATGTAAAACCGATACAAAAACGTACCGGCTGATATAATCCAAATTATTGACATTCCAAATGAAATAATTAAAAAGTTCAATATTTTTTTTCATGATTACATCAAATCCTGTTTCGCATTCTTACCTTGCTCTCATTATTATTATTATTATTATTATTACCATCATCATTATTATTATATCCAAATATATATATATATATATATATATATATATATATATATATATATATATTATACAACAAAATACGTATTGTATTTTTCAAGGGGAAAGAAAAAATCTAATGAAAATAAACGTTTGACAAACGCACCTTTATCGGAAAGAAATATTCGAAAACTGTACAGTTATATTATTCATATTATATAATAAAGAAATTAATCGATTTGGCTTCTCGTTTTCCGAAAAATTTTTCTCGTTAGAAAGGATTCGGGACGCGATATCGCAGTTAGTATAATGATGTCCGTGAAACGGGCTAACAATGAACCCGACAAACAATGATTCATCGCACCTTGACGAGCAAAAGACCCCGAATGGGTCGAGGCACGTGCTGTCCCTTCTTGAATCAGCCTAACAGTGTTCTCTCTTTTCTTATGGATCCTGACCTCTCCCTCTCCTTCTTTCCCTTTTCCCTTCACCTTCCTTCGTATCCTCACGCTCAATGACTCATGACTCGGACGGAGGTGGCGGGCGGGTGGTCGGGTGGGGTCGGTCGGTCGATCGTTCGAAGGATCGTGAGTGAGGGGTGAGGGGAGGCAACGACGGGGGGTTATCGTTGTCGGCATACGATATTAGCCACCGTTTAAATCTATCGTATTTCGTTGTATATTCTTGACGACAGGTGCAAATTCTAAACGCGGGAACCGCCAGGCTATAAAAATTTTATTCTCACTCCGCTCATAACATTTCCATTATCGTTTACAATGCGTTTCAAAGATAAATAAATTTTCTTATGATAGAATAATAATTAAGTTGTATTTCTTTTACTCTCTCTCTCTCTCTCTCTCTCTCTCTCTCTCTCTCTCTCTCTGGCTCTTAAAATATCGTATTAATATTATTAAATTGAAAGGAAAGATAAAAAAAATAGAATGCATTAGAATATAAATGCAAATTTATACATCATTATTGAAATTTGATCTAATTCGTAAAGTTTATATTTAAAATATATAATATATTATTTATATTTAGGATATATATATATATATATATATATATATATATATATCATGAAGTTTAGTTGCCACCGGCTGATATATTTTGGACATCTTTTTTTCTACTCGTTAAAATAAATCTAATAATGACAAACGTGTAAGTATGTAATTATGAAATAAATAAGTAATCGATTATAAATTATATTTTTTAATTTATACTAAACATTTTATTTATACGATCGATTAATCGATCAAATCAAAAATATTCTAATGTCACACAATATATATGTATATTTATTTATTTATTTATTTATTTATTTAATTATTTATAAAAGCTCATGAAGAATATTTTCCATTTTTTTTGTTTCATAAAAAAGAAGATTTCTTAATTTATACGAAATATTTTATTCATAAGATCAATTAATTGATCAAATCAAAGATATTCTAATGTCTCTCATTATTATGTACATATATATATATATATATATATATATATATATATATATATATATATATAAAAGCTCATGAAGAATATTTTACCTTTTTTTTCAGTTTCATAAAAAAGAAGATTTCTTAATTTATACAAAATATTTTATTCATACGATCAATTAATCAATCATATCAAAAATATTCTAAGTCACTTATTATAAATATATATATATATTTATAAAAGCTCATGAAGACAATTTTTTTTTTTTAGTTTCATAAAAAAGAAGACACTCGTCGGACGGGAACGAGTGAGATTATGGAAATGAAATATTTTGAAAGTTGCTGTATAGTCGATGCCGACTCTTCGATTCGATCGTTCAACCGTAAGTAATCGCCATCGGAAAGTATATTGGTTTTGTGCCAGACGTTCTTTGCCTCAAGTTGGCTTCGCCTTTCATGCGACATAGCTCATGGTATCAAGGTAAAAGATGTTTAAAACGAACTATCAACATTGTTTGAGCAAACGCGTGAAACTCGTACCATTGTGTACTTTCTAAATTCTAATTCTCATGACTAAAATTTATCAGGCCTCCTTAACGATCTCCTCTAACCAATTAGATTTTTCATATTGATAGAACTTTTACGATTTCCCGTAATACGTATATATGTATCTAAATACATACATACATATATACATACATACGTACGTACGTATACGTGGAGCGTTTGTACGTATAGACGCATTAGAATCTCGTTAAATACAATTCTAATCTTTAAGGTCAGATAAATGATGATAGACCGCCGGCTCCGTCCAAACGCGTTAACTTACTGGACTTTCTATTTGCAACTTATTATTACTTATCTATCAGGAATGATAATTGCATTTTATAATATTTACAATGACCAAAGGAGGTAGAGACGTACGTTGTAACGTAGGGTAAATAAACGCATTTTTTTTCCTTTTTGAAAAAAAAAAGAAAAGAAAAGAAAACGCACGGTAATTTTATACGATTCTAAAGTCCCGTTTTAAAGCGGCACGGTGTAATTGAATAAATATATATTTTTACGGTTATTAATTATCATGTTGGTGGTATGTTCGAATATATATAAAACTTAAGAGGTAAATAATATACGGCGAAGAATGCGTTTAAACTGATGGTATTTCCGAAGCGTTATTAAACCATTCTTCTTCCATAAATGGAACAAAACGATGGCATAACAATGCTTTCTGTGGTCGCTGTTCCTGCGAAAGAAAAGAAAAGAGATAAAAAATAAACGTTCCGTCGTATTTGACCGCGTCGTTTCTTTCCTTCGATATTTTTTTCTTTTTTTTTTCCTACCAATTAGGACTTTTCAGAATAGATGAGACGAGATCGCGGATATTAAGCCAGCCTTAACTTAATCGAAAATAAGTCGATCGTCTAATTACTTTAATGATTTGAAAAGAAAGAAAGAAAAACAAATATTTACCGGGCAGAATATTTCTATCTCTTTTCTTTCCATGATAATTCCAAGAGGAAGTCGTACGAATTAAGATTTTTAATGAAGCAATATTTTAAAATTTAAAACAACGCATATCCAAGAACTATCTCGAGTTAAACAATACTATGAATAGAACAAATACAGCAGATAAATCGCTAATGTGAGTCAGGTGTTCGATGATCGTAGTAAAATCATAATTAATCCTATAGACAAGGATATAAAAGGTTCTTCGGTTATCTACGATAATTTCTTATTTACTTACCTCCTAATAATAATAATTAACATTCAACGCTTTATTCACTGAACAAGAAACACTTGAACTCGATAGTTATCTTTCTAATCTTTAATCTTAAGGTTTCTAGTTTAACTTTTTCTTCTTCTTCTTTTTTTCCTTTTTTATTTATTATTAAGGAGAATGAATATTGAGAACAAAGATCCACGATAGAGAGATAATAGATCGTTTTTATTTTGCTTCTTCTCTCTCTCTCTCTCTCTCTCTCTCTCTCTCTTTCTCTCTCTCTTTCATGAAAGAATAATTACTATCGATTTTTTATCGTGACGGAAAAAAGCAAAGTAGCATGTCACGGAAGGTAGGGGCTCGATAAAGCCAAGGGGAGGAAGTCTTAGGACGGCAGTTCTCATTACATGCGCTGCTAACCAATCATGACGCCTCTAGGCGTACCATTTTTCGTGACCTTTTTTCCCATTCGAAAAGCCCGCCTTTTTTTCTTTTCTTTCCTCCATAACGAAGTAATCTGACATGGATAAATATTTTTTATATAAACGAAACGAACTCTTTAGCGCATGACTTTTTACCATCGATATTCTTACAAAAGAAGATATTATACTATCTATTAAAAAATAAAAATATAAAGCATATATATATATATATATATATACATTATATAAAACGAAAATAATGGATATATTCTATTATCATAATTCTTTTTACGAAATTCAATGAATAACCAATTATTAATTCATTTAATTAATTAAATATTCATTAATTACATTCGATCTTCTTCAATCACATTTGCAGGATAATTTGATTTGTTCTCGTTGAAGGTAATATCAATCAATATTTCTCACTCATGAGATACTCAATTGTTTTAGATTTCAACGTATTTAAAGATATATTTTTAAACGCCAATAAGGACATCCCTTTCTTTAAAAATTTTTCGATGTATTTAATTTTATTATTTTATCAAATTCTGTAGATATTCACAAAGTGAACACGACGTTTTCGTGAAATGCAAACGGACTTATGTCAGTTGTAAAGAAAACGTTAATGCACTCACATATTCGTTTAACAAAAAAAAACTTCTTTTGACTAATTCATGAGGATATTGTATCGTATTGACTACATCATCGTAAATACAAAACTGGAAACATTAACTCTCATTCTTAGCTTATATCAGCTTTGAATCATTTGCTTTTCTCTTCTCTTTTTTTTTTTTTGAAGCCATACCTATACCACTTCTGAAGAAAAACAACGTATATAATATTATGCATTAAAGTACATTGAACATTAATACGTTGCAATTTCGTAATTAAACGCAATTAAGAAGTTTTAACGCGTTGATAGTTGAAAAGTAATAAAATAAAATTATGCGTTTATATACATTAAATTTCTTATGTAATTACATTTGAAAATTATGTGTTTATATACTTTAAATTTGCTATGTAATTATGTTTGGACAAGACTGTTAAAAACGAATCGTTAGGATTATTAGCGATCATTAAATTATTTCTTTCCTAAGAAATCTACTTTCGTACCGATATTTATAACACGAGTATTACTTCAACTTCATCGCTACTTTTTTTCCTTCTTTCCCCAAGATAAAACTGTCCAGTTTTTATTTAATATAAATATTTAATATAATTTTATATATTTATATATATTCCTGGAAATAAATAAATAATATTCCATACAATTTCTAATAACAACTTGGAAATCTATCCGACTGTATTTGAACTCTCTTTTTTACGATATCTGAAATCTTTAAAGGGCCAAAGTTTACCGTGAAACATTTTCGTCTCTTTCGATGGGTTTGTAAGCTCGTCGATAAAGTCACCCTCGAACAATAATCCGCTTTATAACGCGCGAAATTAATCTTGAATATAACGGAGTAGTCGATAAAGACAGAGAGAAAGAGAGAGAGAGAGAGAGAAAGAGAGAGAAAAGAGCGAGAAAAAAATTAATATAACGTATAAGTAACATTCGGTACGAAACTAAAACACCATAAGATTGATGGCGACTCTGTAAAAAAAAAAGAAAAAAGAACAAGAAAAAAACTCAAGACTATTGAACGTTGAATGACTTTTACTGGCGAGTAGTATATAATATATATATATATATATATATATATATATATATATATATATATATATATATATATATATATATCGATCTAAAGGTGATTGAACGAGTATATTGAACGAGTTTATAACACAGAATGTATTTTGAACGAGTATGTGACGTCGAATGAATGATCCAGCTTCGATCTTCGTTCGACGTGAAAGTCGAAGTTTTCCTATACTAACTACTATTTTCAAAAAATCGGATAATACCTCTTGCGGAGATGATGTTGGAAAGAAAAAAAAAACTTACTCGTTTCGACGTAACTTTTAGTACCGTTAATTATTTATTATTAATAATAAAAAAAACAATTATTAATAATATTATTAATAATAAAAAAGGACATATATATGAGCCGTTTTCTTTGACCCTGGTGTAAGTCCATTTTATATTATTTATATGGAGATATTCAAGGATTTGTATTTGAATGGTTTTGAAAAATATTGGTATGTGTTAATACGCTCTTTTTGTGTTTTTTAAATATTAAATTGATTATGAAGTTTATAATGTAATCGTTTTTAAAGTATCAGTTAAAAGAAATTTATACCTTTGATGATCACAAATGAACTTACACCGCTTTCAAAGTCAACAAAACATGAAAATCATACATTTATGAAATATTAAATATGAGATTTCGATTGAAACCAACTAATTTTTTTTATGAAATTTGTATCAAATATATAAAAAAAAAAACAAAATTAAAAGGCCTTATTTCAATATTTCTTTGAGTATTGCCATTTAAGTTACTTTAATTACAACTTTATATTATTTTTTCTTTTATCGAAATTCCAGTTAACGAACGAAAATTTTTATGTCATTAACAGTATTGCCACACATATGAAAATGAAGTAGAGAAATTACGTAGTATAATTTTTTAATTAAATATTATGTTCTTGCGGAAAGTCGACTTACACCACTTTCAAAGTATAATTATATTTGTAATTTCATTAACTACGTAAATTTATATTGACAAAATGATGAAAATTTTGAAGGATTTTTTTTGTCGGGAACCGTTTATATATAAAAGGCTCGTAGCAGATTGCATTCATTGTTACCATTAATTAACTTCTTGTAAAAAATGGACTCACACCACTTTCAAAGAAAACGCCTCGTACATAAGTACTAGTACACCATTTTGAAGACGATAGTATTATGTTTTTTTTTTTTTTCTTAAGGATTCACAACACAAGGGCTCATTTCAATAGAATTAGATGCTAAGGCACGGTATAAAAATAGAAAAAAAAGAGAAAGTATTGGAGGAGTATCGTCGACCAGGAAGCTCAGTCTTGTTCGATGGGACAAATTTTTCGAACGATTAATATCCCTTACTCGGTACAACGAAATTTCATCGGTTAAGCGCAATATTTTTTTTTCTTCTTCTTTTTTTTCTTTGTTACATCATTTTTTACGACCATGCGTTAAACGATAGATCAATGGAGATTGTTTTAAATTCGTCCTGCGTCTTACGCAAGTATCCGATCGTGCCAACAGGGAAAGTCCCGGATAACTTCGCTTTCCTATACTAAGTATATACACAAACACACACACACACTTACATATATATATGCTATATATGTAATACGATACATAGATATACATATACGTGAAAGAATTTTCTACCTACCATAAGAAATCATTATTTGCGATCTCGAAGAACGGAAAAGGAAAAGAAGTCTTGATTAGTGGAACAACGTATGGCGAGTTAGATCGATCGTTAAGAGTACATATTCGAGTAGAGATCGAATGTGATCACGATTAGAAATTCATATTGGAGTTGTGTATGTATATTGAATTTCCAAAGGAAAAAGATAAAAATAAAAATCAATATTTATTATGAAAATAGAAATCTTGAATGTAACTGTTTTATATAATACTTGTAATAATATAATTATATCCTAAATTAGAATATTCAGTTATCTTCTACGTCCAAAGTTTCTTAAATAATATCTTTAATTTTATATCATTACGTATAATATTATATCGTTTTTAATATTTATCTCATATTGTCAAAAATTATAATATATAATATATATCATAATATGTTATATATATATATATATATATTTAAATTTATATCAAAATTATTAATAAAAAAATCTTAATCTGTGTGACTTGTAATTTATCCAAAATTCTTACTGTTTTTATCCGGAAAGGTACAAATTTTTAAGTTATCCCTAAAAATGCATGCTCTGCGATTTATGATCTGCGATCTGTGATCTATGATCTATGTTCTGTGTATACGAATAGCGCGATAGCGTGTTTTCTACTAATCCATCAAACGAAGTTCGAAATCCGGTCGCAAAAAAAAAGAATTTTAATTTCGTAAATTTCATTGACTCTCAAGCTTCTGATCGACGAATGATAATACCATGAATGCATTTCTGCACTTCCCCCTTTCCCCTCCCCAAAAAAAAATTGACGATAAAACTTAATCGACGAAATAATTTCTATTTTACACTTAGAATTACAGAATATCATGTATGATATATCACATCGAGAAAAAGAAATATACAAATTGGTTTTTTTTTTTTTTTTTGTAAAACCTCAACCGAGTAATATACCAGTACGTCAATGTATATTTCAATCATTGGTATATACTGTTATAAATAATCATGTATAACATCGAACAAGAATATGATATTTTTATCAAATTTATTTGATCAATAGGAATCGACGTTATGAGAAGTTTTAAATAACGATTAAAAATGTCTCTTTAAATAATCGTAATTAACAATTAAACATTTCCGATTATATCTCACATAAAAACATGCACGTATACGTACATATATATGTATGTATATGCGATCTGATATCCGTTCATATAATTCTTCTTGACGGACCTTGTTTTATGAACTTCTTTTTCCTATTTCTTTTTCTCTCTTCTCATTTATCCCACCTTCTCTCTTCCATCGATTTCTTAGAAACACATGAAACGTTTGAAACATATGTAGGTTATGCATACATCGTAAACGTACGGTATGTGCGATAATTAAAACGGCGCAAAAAACCTTTGTTTGATATAAAAGAAATATGATTTACAAGCGTACACGTGTAAATGAACGGCAAGTTGAAAAAAGTTTCGAACTTAACAGGCGGCACGTTAAGGAAACCTCTCTTCTTCTCTCCCCCCCCCCTCTCTCTCTATCTCTCTCTCTCTCTTTCTACGACGGAATATACGCACGGAAAACACGTGAAACGAGCGAGGAACAGCAGGCGACCTTGCGTACATAATCTACTTTCAAATGAGGCTAACCCACATAAACAAACATACACTCGTCCCACACACAGGTACGTATTACAGTAACCACACAGGACTATATAGCGAGAGGATGAGGATGCGTCTCTACGTGCTCGTCCTGAAAGTGGTCGAACTCGTTACAACAACAATATTCGAATTCTTCTCGAACCGGTCCGATAAATCTGACAAATTGTAAAAACAATCATGCTACTCGTCGAACGATGCAACTGTTAATTATTTCGTAGAATTACGTCCCAGCATGGAAATCATTTGTGATCTGATGATGTGAATAACGAAAATTAGACGTACTGATGGACTCGATCGTTTTTTCTTTTTTCTTTTCTTTTTTTTTTTTTTTTTCTTCAACGATCGATTTTTTTTTAACATTTTTCTCTCGTTCCTTTAGAAACAATAAAAATTTGGAGATGTACATGATGACCACTCGTATAACAGCTCGATACTTTTCACATAATGCTTTCGCGTGAATCCCATAGCTGTTACTGATCGAAATTATTTATTTAATAATTAGAATGATACAATGGTATTAATCGTATAAATTTTCATACATACGTTCGGAAATTAATTCAATAAATATTAAACAATTTAATAATGTTTCAAGACGAATCTTCAATACACGGTTGTACTGATTATGCAATTGTCGATTTTTAAGTTTTACGGATGACAAATATATGTATGTATATAAAAGAAAAAGAGATATATATAATAAAAATAACACGTAAGACCTTTTTATAGGCTTATATATTTAAATTAAATTGAAAAAGAATAATGAAAAATATGCTATTTGATTCTCTCTCTCTCTCTCTCTCTCTCTCTCTCTCTCTCTCTCTCTCGCTCGGGAGAAAGAAAGAGAAATTATAATTGAATAAAAAAAGAGAAACAAAGAAAGAGATATTGCAACGTGATCAAGTTCGTCGCATACACTCGACTCATTTTCTACATGCTATATGCATGTACATATATGTGTATATATATATATATATATATATATATATATATATATATGCGTTGGTAGTATCATCGATGTAAAGTAACACGAGGACAAAACATAAAAAACTACTACGTTGGCTTCGATGACGATTAACACTAACAAATAATTCACATGTACGAAAGACGAAACGTGACATTAGATATATTATATTGTAATACATATATATGCATAAATACTTATTACTATTGTACATATATGCACAAATAAATATGTATTCTAATGTATACCCATATTCATATAAGTTACACCATACCCGTTTATATATATATCTATGTGTACACGTATAATGGGGTCGAAAAAAATCACATACCCTTCGAACGTTAATTATTGCTCCCGTCGTTTGTAACACAACAATAACGACATTATTCTCATAACCGACCATTAGATTTATTATTACGCAAGAAATTTTTCTTGCGGATTCGGAGGTCGCCTTGGTATATTACGAAAGAAGAAAAGAGCGTCGTCGATGTAGTACACGATGACACGAAATTATTATATATCGATCGATATGAGTGTATCGGTACGACGACATTTTTTTTCAATCGAACCATTCTGATCTCGACGTCGTTATCATGCACGACGGTAAAATACCAGTAGAACGGTGATTAGGTATTGTTAAAAAAAAAAAAGAAATAAAAAGATATGAGAAAAAAAGATCAAGTGGAAAAAAACAAGATTCGTTCGTTATTTTGTTATTATCGTTAGATTGTTAGATTTGTTTTAGTGTTCCAATTGAAATATTTCCATGCCCTATATACATACATACATACATGCATACACACACACACACACACACACACAACACACACACATAAATGTATTATATTAATTTAATATTATATATACTTCGCGTGGCGAGTTACCAAAGAAATTAGGATAAAAGTTACATTAATTAAATACTTTCTAATTATTTTGAATTATTTATATCGAATTTTAATTAAACTCGATATAACTCGAACCAGCAGTAATGCTACCCAACCGCATTTTTTTATCTTCTCGGTATCCGTTTTTACGATGCTATTATAAACATTCTAACTAACAGATATCTGTCCCATAAAAAAAAGAAAAAGAAACAAATATATAATCCTTTTTCTTAACGCGTTAAAATACACAAAATTTTTAAATACAATCGATTGACGAACGTGATATTATATAATATTTTCGAAATGATAAGGGTTCGTCGTATTACGTTCGAAAAAAAAAATTAATATTTATAACCATCCCCCTAAATCATCATTACCTATGATCCATTGGAACGTATATAATAAAATGAAAAAAAAAAGAAATAATAAAATGATTCAATCGAGCGACACATACGTACGTGTAACTAGAAATCAATCGCCGAAACGAATTTTTTCGCATTTTCATCGATCGACGCTAGAAAATAATATTGTAAATTTGATGAAGGTAGAAGTACGAAGTCGGAATTAAAATTATTCGGAGCGTGTTCGAATCGTAGTTAGGACGAATAGAAGCCGAAGAAATTTTCGTAAGACTCGCGAGAGAGCGAGGCGAAACGGTGAGACGTGAAATCAACCGGAGAACAATAGAAAAGTCAGGTGACTTTTTCCTCGTTTCATTGAAATAATTGCGGAGATCTTTAAAGTACCAAGCAACAATGTATAAAGCACGCGACGAGCTCTCTCGATGCGCGTGTATCAAAGTCACGGCTCGTGCGTGTTACAGTTTCCACGTTAAGAGATAACAACGATTCTGTATATATGTATATGTACATATATATATATATATATATATATATATATATATATATATATATATATATATAGGGTGTTTCAAAAAACCACGTGGCGCGTAACTTTAACATCGTAAAAAACCGATGAATTTTCAGCGCGCTGAAATAAGAAACAAACATAAAAGAAATTTACGACCTCGTTCACTGTGATACCCACAGCGTATTTTTGTATCGTATCGATCGTTTACCAGACTTCGCAAGAAATTTCTCGAATTTGATGCACATACGGACGTAAAAATTTCTAAATGTTTTTTCGTCGTTCTTTCTCTACAACGATTAACTTAAATTCCATAGATTTTTATCCGCGTCGAAACGCATAAAACTTTTTACAACGTTTGTTGAAACGAATTCGAAGCAATATCAGACAACTTCGAACTTAGTCATGTGTTGTCTAAAAGATTGTATTCGAATCGAATGTGTTTCGAGCAATTTCTATAAAGACAGAGATAAACAATCGATACAATACAAAAATTGTTATTGCTTGGTAAAAAGTTTGTTTTTATTTTTTTTTTTTTTTATTTTATTATACTGAATGAAGCAGCGAAATTATGTCAACGTGTTTTGAGATAACCTGTATATATCTACGGATACACGTGTGTACATATGTAAAGAGTTCTGTATCTTTTCTCTCACTCTCTCTCCCTCTCTCGCTATCTCTTTCTATCTCTATCTCTCTCTCTCTCTCTCTCTCTCTCTCTCTCTCTCTCTCTCTCTCTCTCTCCCCCTCTTTCTCTCTGTCTCTATCTATCTACCTTACGAGATAACATTGTGCATACAGCAATATGATGGATAAAGTTAGATAACACGGCGGAACCCTAGGAAACATTTAATCGTCTTTTAATATCTCCTTTAAAATAACTACGATCGATTTATTATAATTATCATATTTTCTTTCTTTTTTCCTGATACTCGTTAGATCGTTCGTATTATATGTAATATTATTCCACGTTAAAACGATCGAACACGTCGCTTCAATATATTCTTCGAGTAGAAATAAAAACCAAAAAGAAAAAAAGAATGGTTATATAAAAGCCATTAAAAAAAATCCACTTTGTTATTATCACGCTGCATCACCTTGAATAAAAGAAAAGAATAACACACAAAAAAAAGGAGTTGATTTATATTACCATTTCAAAATGTCGTCTCCCCCGTTTCGAATGCAAGCTTAACATCGTAGTAATATTAAATTCGTCACTCTTCGAATTTCATGCTTATTTTGCTTCAGTTAAGAATTGAATGGGTGAACCATTAATCCTTTCAATCAATTCTTAACATCACTATTATCATTATTTTTATTGTTATTATTATTATTATTATTATGACATTGTAATATATCAACAACGAACTCTCTATTTCTCTTGGGTTTCATATTTTTCTTATAACATTTTTATTAAGCGTGAGCGGACGTATATATTTATATTACGTCTTTTTCTTTTTTTATTTCATCGCTCAGGGAACGTACTCGGTTGGTTTGTCAAGTTCGATCTTTTAAACCTGAGACACCCAGTATATATATGTATATCATCGGAATTTTAGGTTTGTTGTCATGTACTTAGACTTTCCTCTTAACAAAAGACGATGCTTCTTCTTGATCTTTCATTTCTGTCCTTCAACATCGAAGAATTCTGACGGTAGGGGGGAGGAGGGAAAGAGGAAGAAAAACAGGAAAGAAAAGAAAGAAAAAACTTCCGATAAAGAATAATAGAATACCTAAGCGTAGTATGCGAGCGAGCAAGTGCGTGACAAAAAAAAGTTTTACGTTATTCGAAATAGAACGACCTCCCTATAGCAAGGGTACGTTGCTACGTAGATTTTAGAAGAAAAAGAAAGATGAAAAAAAATCTAAGAAGCAAAAAGGAAAAAAGAAAAAGAAAAAGTTATTTCACACGCGAAGAACTCTTTGAGTTTTATTCTCGGCAAGTTTTTCATGAGTGACATTTAACGATAATACTCTTTACGAAACTCTATCGACGCTCAATTTATATCAGTTGTAAATATTATAAATACAAATAACTACATTTTATGCAAGTATATAACTAAGTACGTATTAATATATACATACATACGTATATATTGAGTCGTCCGAAAAGTTCGTGTCGATTTTGAAACGCAGAAGATATCAATTTTAGTATACATTTATTAAATAATTATTATAATTATTATTATTGTTATTAAAATATTATCGGCACGAATTTTTTGAACGACGTTATTATTTCATGGAATCAAAGATCAATTTTATAATTACTACTAGAATATATAAATATTTCGGTAATTGTAAAAGTGATCTTATATATATATATATATATACATATTCGAAAACTCGAATACTTACGTATGTACATATATTCATTCCAATCGTATTGATATTACTCTCTCTCTCTCTCTATTTCTCTTTCTTTTTCTCTTTATTTTCTACAAAATTCTTATGAAAATACGTGACAAACGGTAAAGGAATATCGCGGTAAACGTTTAGGAAGCTTATACTGATACCTCCGAGTGAAAGGAAATTCTTCTTCGTCCTCCTTGCGCCATCCGATAATGACCGCTTGGATTTTCATTCCTATCTCAACGAAGTAACAACTAGTAAGTAAAGGTCGAACTCCGTGAAATTTATCGAATCGTACGCGTCTTTGCATACTCGTGAAAAAATAATTAGATAGATAGATAGATAGATAGACAGACAGATAGATAGATAGATAGAT
>OU427001.1:4193290-4278290 GCA_911387935.1 Dolichovespula saxonica
TACGAAATACTATATAACTTTTGTCAAACCGAACGCAAACCATACGGAGAACGTTATAAAATATAGAAAAATGTATTCGCTAAGAAAACATTTTATTTATTTAAAATAAACTCACGATAGGGAATTTAACGTCTCGTTGAGAGGAAAATGAAATTTAAAAAAAAAAAAACAATAAAAGAAAGGTATATATACAGATTTTCTTAGAAAATACGCGCGATGTTACTGACATTTTTTACGTACTAATTAGTGTAATTTTGCGAACTTTTAAATAGGTATATAAAACGTGGTATGTGTATATGTATGTGCGTGTATATAAACCTGGATCCTTTTTTATATGACAGGGTGCGTAGCGTTCAAAAAAACAAAATGAAAAACATGTACGAAAAAAAAATATAGGATAAAAATCGATTTACGAAATACTATATAACTTTTGTCAAACCGAACGCAAACTATACGGAGAACGTTATAATATATAGAAAAACATATTCGCTAAGAAAACATTTTATTTATTTAAAATAAACTCGCGATAGCGAACTTTATGTCTCGTTGAGAGGAAAATGAAATTTAAGAAAAAAGAAAGTATATATAGATTTTCTTAAAAAATACGCGCGATGTTTGACATTCTTTACGTACTAATTAGTGTAACTTTGCGAACTTATAAACAGGTATATAAAACGTGCGAATGAAACGTGTTACGAAAAAACGTGTGAATGTAAAAATCGCATAAAAAAAAAATAATAAAAATGCCGGATAAAAAGAGACTGATGTATATAGAATATTTACCTCTTTTTCCGAATCGAAATTAACTTCTTCAATCTTTCTTTTTATTTCCCCATTTACGACATTTTTCTATTATTTTAGTTTTAATTTTTATTTTTATTACTTAATCTCCTCATTGAAACACTGACACGTACGTCTAATTCTATTAATTTCTAATAAAATACTATTAGTATATCAACTAATTATATCTCTCTAGATGTAATACAATTTTTGGAATCGAATATATTTGTTTCCCCCCATAGGTATATCTGTATAATTCTTTTTATCAAACAGTAGAAATTCGAGATATAACGTAGAATTGTTTTCTTCTCTTTTTTCTTACACGTACCTAAGCGAACAAAAATTCGTTTTCTCTCTCTCTCTCTCTCTCTCTCTCTCTCTCTCTTTCTTATTCTTTCATAAGAAATATTTATACTCGACGAAACAAATTGATATGTTAACGTGCGTGCCGCGGCGTCCCTGAAGAAATTAACAAACAATAATACTACATCGAATGTTTTCTTTTCACAAAATTAAAACTCGCTTCTTCGACGTTTTTTTTTTTTTTATATTCGATTAATCAAAAACAACGTTACTTCGTTCTTCTCTTTTCGATTTTTTTCAGAAAAGAGGACGATTGAAAATCAGTCCACGAATTTGAATAGTTTCGTTTTGCCGAATTGAAATTTACGTATACGAATCTATTTGAGTTTATGTATAACGGCAGACCGAGCCACCGGGGAACAAGGGACTGACGAGTACTACTTTACCCGAAAATTCGGCTGCTCCGATTAGCATGAACGTTATTACACGAAAACACCTGCTTAGACACGCAAGGCCTCCGATTGGCTATCTAACAGAACGAAGTCTCACGACGTTTTACGAAGTTCAACTTTGAAAAACGAATCGCGTGAAACGAAACGGAGTCGGGACCGACCCAACGGCCATGTTACATCGAACGAAAGCGACATAGAAAAAGATCGATACGGTTCTCAATACGATCGACGATTGGCCGACAATTTATCAGGGATAGTAAATTTAACGAGATCGATCTTAAATTCGCTTTCATGTAAATTATAGACCGATCGCTAGTGTGAGAGCGAGAGCGCGCGCGCAGGCGCGCGTTCGCTTTTAAATAGAATGGGAATCTTCTCTTCGATGATGTCATCACGAACGAGTCATCCCATTGGCTCGTGGTTTTTTTACCCGCGAACAGGAATAACCTATTGAAATATATATGCATTCATACTAAATAGTCTTTAGCTGAAAAAGATGATTCGTATTTAAATATTACGCACTTATAAAAAAAAAAAAAAAAAAAAAAAAAACAAGAAAAATAACAGGAAGAAAGAAAGAAAGAAAAAAAGAAACAATAAAAAAACCGAGATGAAACAATAAAAGACGATGATATTAAATTTTGTTTTATTTCGTCGATCTTTCGTTCTATCGAAAGACGAAATGATTATTGTTCGGCGAACGATCGAAGACGAGTCATTCGCTGGAATGACTTATGCGACTAATTATTGACTCCGACTATAATTACATGAGCATTATAAAAACCGAGATAATGGTACTAGGAAACTTACATATAAAATAAAATTAATTACATCAACGGTATATAAATATATATATATATATATATGTATATATATATATATATATATATATATATATATATATATATATATATAGCTTTTAACCGTCCTTCGTCTAATTTAAAATGCCATTTATATAGCAGTTAGATCGCTTTGATTGCAAATATGCAGTTTTTAAAAAGTTCGCAATCATTCCTTATTCGCACGCGATCGTTTTCGTACAAACGGCAATTTCTTCATTCCATTGGTGGCAGTATTTAAACCAAACGGGATTTCTCGCGCTTTTCACTTTCCATCCTTATCGAGTAAACGTACAATTCTAACTTGCTCTTGCGAGAGTTGATATGTAGACACATACGTTTTTCCGGTTTTCTTTTAACATCGGTATTGCTTAATCCTCCTACTTTTATCCAGATATATATATATATATATATATATATATATATATATATATATATATATATATATGAATTATATGTATAATTATATATAAAATATTTACATATCGGAAATATCAAATGAATACAATCTGCTATGTGATGGATGCTTGTGTGTCTCAATAATAATAATAATAATAATAATAATAATAATAATAATAATAATAATAATAATAGTAATAATAATAATAATAATAATA
Source organism: Dolichovespula saxonica (assembly GCA_911387935.1). Classification (NCBI taxonomy): domain Eukaryota; kingdom Metazoa; phylum Arthropoda; class Insecta; order Hymenoptera; family Vespidae; genus Dolichovespula; species Dolichovespula saxonica. The sequence continues at coordinate 4,196,282 of OU427001.1, forward strand.
ATAATAATAATAATAATAATAATAATAATAATAATAATAATAATAATAATAATAAAAGTAATAGTAATAATAGTAATAGTAATACATTAATATTATTAAAATTCACATATTCACATTATAGATACAAATTTTTTTTCTTTAAATTTCGATATTAAACTACATTATGAACAATTCATTATTATCATATCGTACGAGCTTTGAGATTCGAAAAATAAATTCAATTGTGTATTATAGAGCGATTTTCGTAGGCACGATTATAAAATTCATATTGTAAAATAAACTATAGATATATAGACATATTAGATGTAGATAGTGAAATAGAATTGTTTATCCAATGTCCTAAGAAATGTTTATACGTGTAATCGGAAAATTTGGCACCGTATTACTGAAAAATCATACCTATCGTTCTCGTGAGTATGCCGATCCGAACAGAACGTTTCTTTTTTTCTTTTTTTTATTTATTATTTTTTTTTCTTTTTTTTTTTTTTTTAATGAAATATATCGTTCTGCCTGATCGTATTAATTTCTCTACTTATCCTTAAACGTGCGTATATATATATATATATATATATATATATATATATTTATATTTCATTTAGCAGTTTATAAAATGAAAATTTTGTGCCTCCTTAAAGTTAGACGACGTAGCAACTATGTACAAACATATCACTTGATTGGAACTTGCACCAGTGTGTGATTCTCATTAAAAAGAAGAAAGAAAAAAAAAGAAAAAAAATGAAAGAGAGACCACCTGAATATTAACTTTGCAAGACTATTTATCTGAACGTTTTCCTTATAAATGCAAATACTTTCGAATGAAGGTTACATTGCTAGAAAGAATAATAAAAAAACACCTGTTTCTCCTTCTTCTAACGTAAGTAACGATCTCTTCGTATAGTATAAAAACAAATTGCATATCACAAAAGACGTGCGCAATTCGGAGCACGCGTTCCTTCTCCCTATGTATATTTGTCTTATTTAATAAAAATTAAGAACACATTTTTATCTTCTCATTATCGCTTACGTTATAATGGAATAGAGACATATATATGTGCGTGTATATATACATACATATATATATATATATATACACATACAAATATATATAGATGTATACATGTATATATATATCATATATATGTATGACATATGTGTACATATATATACACATACATACAAATATATATAGATGTATACATGTATACATATATCATATATATATATGACATATGTATATATATATATATATATATATATATATATATATATATATGTACATCAGTTTCCTCGACAAGTACTTTACAGTGATCTTTCAATTATCCAACGCTATCTAATATTATACAATAATAGTAACATTGCAATTAGGTCTATACAAAACTTATGTGCATATATACTATACACGTATAAAATATATTGGCAATACGCACTCATACATTTTGCACATGTTTTGTTAAAATATGTTTGAGCGCGTGCGTGCGTGCATGCGTGCGTGCGTGTGTCCGTGAGTGTGTGTGTATATAACACATATATATATATATATATATATATATATATATATATATATGTATATATATATATATATATATATATATATATATGTATATATATATATATATATATATATATATATATGTTAAATATCACTAGGACGACATAATTAACGTTACATCAACGTTGAATCAACGTATCGTTTGAATTTTTAATAATCATTTTCATAACGGCTGACAATAACATAGAAAAGCTACATGATCTTTGGTCATTAATCAAACGCGATTACGATTGATTAATTTCGATTATCACGACATTTCAATTGATTTTCTTACTGATTATATTGAGCACCAAATTATCAAATCGTCCTTTAAATCAAAGCCGTTTACTGTGTCCTCGTACAAGCGCATTTAACAAAAAGGAAAAGAAAAAAAGAAGAAAAAGAAGAAGAAAAAGGCAAAAAAGGGATATAATAGCGAAAGAGATACCATAGGGTATGTATAATCGACTCGATTTTCAATAAAACCTCATTTTAGATCAAGAATCGATAAGTTTATAAAAGCGTAATTAAGAAAAATTATTATGCACCAAGATCATCGAGTCTTATTCGTTGAATGTATTCAAACTTTTTTTTGTTTTTTTTTTTTCTTTTTTATTATTATTATTATTATAATATTTTAGGTTTTCCGATATTAAAAATTCTGACACGATATTGCCAGCGTTATACTATATTATCCTCTAAATATAATAATGACGAAATGTTTTTTTCGCCATGGTCATAATCATTCCTTTTTTCGTTTTGACTTTTGGACTAATATCGATGCATAGCTCCGTTTTAATATGTAAAATTATTTTATAAGAATTTGAATATGAAACGTTGTACCCCAAAATAACATCGAAGTACATAAGGGAAGACTATATCGAACTTATTAACAACCGACGGTTCTTATTATTAACGGATAATAATAATATTAATAATAATAATAATAATAATAATAATAATAATAATAATAATAATCGGACGCGGGATATTTTTTGCGTTTTTGCTGGATGAAACACCATGCGTTCTATATAGTTGTCTCTGGCATTCCAAACATAACCGAAGTGTAAAACCATCACAGCATCAAGTTTAGGACGGAAATCTGACATTCTGGTATATTACTGCTGAACTTAAAAGGTTTCTGCAAGAATGATTTGTGTTAGCCATTTTTAAATTATATCCAATAATATTTGAAGTACTAAATATATACATAATTATTAGATATAACGACTATGTATGTATGTATGTATGTATGTATATATATATATATATATATATATATATATATATATATATATATATTTAGTCCTTTATAACTTTAATTTTGCTTGGTTACTTCCCCCCCCCTTTCTTTTCAGTAGTTTTTAAAATTTAATTTTAGTACCTTTTTGTTTCGTTCTATTTTTCTTGTTTTTTTATTTTCTTTTTTCCCCTTTTCTTTTCCTTTCTAATTTACATGAAAGACAAACAATTGGTTGTGTAATCGCTCGTGCCATTGGTGTTTGCAGTTTGAATTATTGGTAAACAAATGTGAACTTACGTTTATGGCTCTCTTCCAAGTAAACCAGACCCAACCAGTCCTGTACGCGATCGACTCCTATTAAGCTGTGCTCTCCTTTCTGCTGTAAAATTAAAATCAAATTCGTGACTTGAATTAATCTGGTCGAAATACGGACCGTGCGTTTACTTAATATGTCTACGATAATTTAATACGAGTAAAAGCAAGAAGCTAGGTCATTCGTTCGAAGCAATGTAAATAAAAGGAAAATAAAACAAGAAAAAGATGAAGAAAAGAATTTTTCTATATTACCGATCGAGCATGAAATATTTATTTAAAGATCGTCTGACATTAATGGTGCGATTTATGATAAAAGGAGAGAAAGAAAGAGAGAGAGTGAAATAATGATTAACAGACAATGATTAAAAGCGAGGAAATTTATGAAACAATGAAATGACTTGGATGTATTTAATTAACAAATATACAAACGCTCATACAATTATTTATTGACATTGATGTGTGCGTTCATTAACGTGTCCGAATACGTTTCACATTGATTTGATTTCGTGATCGTTCCAAAATGATCGTTATAAATCGTACTTCGTTGCATGTTCCTCGACATTATAAAAATCTTATATAAGCAACGGCCCTCTCGTTTTAACGAACCTTATAACGTATAAACAAGCCTGGTACGCAAGATTGTTAATGAAGGTATATCACATTATAAAAATAATATTCTCCTTCGATCAGTCTTATCATCTCGGGGAAATAAATAATAATAATAATAATAAGAATAAGAATAAGAATTAGAATAAGAATAAAGGATTAAAAAAGATTTGGGGAGGGAGTGGAAAGAAATGATAAAAATTAATTAAATCAAATAAAATAAAAAAAAAAATAATAGAAACGAACAAAAAAAATGTATCGTAAATTTGATTCCATCGTCGCAATTTCAATCCTCTCATGTTCTTGGATTCCAACACGTCCAAGCTTTCGTGCGTTTGATATTCGGTGTTTTCGTGATATACATACTTTCATCCAAGGAGTTGTAATTTTGATCGATTTCGATAGAAAACGTTTCCAATATATTTCCAACCTCGCGAGAGTTGAAAACGTTACCTTTCTTTACCATCGTCGTTGAAGAAACATTTGCGTCATTAATTTCTGTCGTTTTATTCGAACGATTAATATCATGCGGTAACAAAGGAGAACTTCTGTAATCGGCATTCGGTGATTCTGATTTCTTGATAACGTCAATTACAGGGAGACGATGGGAAAAAGTTGAGTTAAGGCGCATCGGTAGTCTCACCGGTATATCTCGATTTTCATCGTTAGCCTCGGAAATATTTTCGAAATTTTTCGTACGCGTTAACCTCACCGAAGGAAATACCGATTTCTTATTCTTACTTGGCAAGGAATTGACGGACAACGACGATTCTCTTATATCGCAATTAGCGAGATCTAATTTTGACGAAACATTCGTCGATTGAACCGTCTTGATCATAACGTTCGACCGACTACGCGATAAGGATTTGTCCGATGTATGACCATAAGATTTACTTCGTCTCAGGCTCCTACGATTTTTATTAATGATTTTACGATTGACGATGGCGCCACGATTAACGATCGAATTCCTCTTATATCTTTTAGTTATTACAACGCGTTTAGGTTTAACCGGCGTAATTATGCGTGCGTAGCCAGTAAGAAATTGCCTCTTTAAAAAATTAATACCAACGTTCGTTTCGGGCGTACAACAAACGGTATTAACGTACGATCTTTTACGACTTAGACTCTCTTCTCTGATAAAATTAGACGACGACGCATGCGTACCTGCAATTAAAACGACTCAATTTGACGATCTTTGTTGTAATCTCATAAACCCCATTTTAATAATAGATTACAATTAAAACGAACCCTGGAAGAAATCTTGTTTTAACGTCGCTTCAAAAACAAATAAGAAAAAATGAATATTTATTTTTGTAAGACGTTCTTATAGATTCCCTATAAACAATAATAATTATTACGAATCACCTGTATCCAATATTGTTGTAAGGCTCGATCGATTTACCATGGAGGGCTCTCGTACGATTAATGAAATCCGAATCATTCGTATATTTCGTTGTCTCGCGTTTAGACTTAATTAGCTTACCACCAGCAATGCGCGTTTGCCTCTTGCGCCGTTGATCCGGCCGACTAAATGCAGAACCGGTTCTAAGTGCTTCCATCAAACTATCCATGACGCCTTCTTGAGTATCATGTGCGTTCATGTCGACTAGCGCTTTCTTTCGCGCCGCACGCGCCGCTTTCTCGGCTTCCGCCTTCTCCCTCGCATCTCTCGCCCGTCTTTGCTTCTCCTCCGCTTCCCGTAACTTTAACATCTCCTTTTGCGCTTGCTAAAAAGAGAAAGAAAAGAAGAAAAAGAAAAAAAAGCAAAAGGAAAAAGTGCAAAACGAGTCGCGAATTTTTTTTTTTTCTTTTGGTCCGACAAGTCGATACGTATGTCGCGCTAATTTTTTTCTTTTTTTTTTTTTTTTTCATTTACTAATTTTAATTACCACGAAATTGTCCTTGAACGTCCTTATGTCGCTGAACAATTCCTCGATCGTATACTTCTGTTTGTCGAAACAGAAGAATACAGAGATTTCCGTGTAAAGGCCGTCCATATTTTTAAACATGTTCTTCAATACCTCGCAAGATTCTCTGGCTTTCTTGGCGAACGGCTGTTATAGGATTGATCTCGTTAAGGACAATTAAACGCGTAGTGGGTGTAGGTTATTAAAATTAAAAAAAAAAAAAAAAAAAAAAAAGGGACAAAAAATGGTCGTCATATATTCGTTCCGAAAGGATACAGTCATGACCTCCGAAAATAGATCCTCCTCGCATTGTGGAATTCTGGCGTTAGAAAGGTCTTGTTCGAGATTACGTATGTTAGAATCCATTTGACGAAGTATTCTCTGTACGTTATCTAAAGAGACACGGCTCGCTCTATCTACGTGTGCCAGTTCTTCGGTAAAACTCAAACACTCGGGGAATTTTCTCTCTATCGTGGACACTAAGTAATGCATGAGAGTTTCTTTGTTGTCGGCAGCCTTTATACTCGTCAACTAAAACGAATGAAACTTATGTTGGAAGGAGAGATATGAAAGAAAGAAAATAGGTATAAAACTACGTTCGACGAAGTACCAATATTTGTCTCTACGCTAACCGATTCCAAACAAACCTTTGTTAGAAAACTAAGCTGAAAGCCGAAATCTTGACCAGAAGCTCCACCCCCGGAATTCATGTAATTGCCGAACAATAAAATCAATTCGAGTATCTTCGCAAACTTTTTGCTTCCTCTGACCTCCTCGCAGGCCGCTGTTCCTGCCACTATGTCCGGTTTAATGTCCTGTACCAATTCCTCGTATCTAAGCATAAAGCTCAACGACTTTAACCTAGGCAATAACCTCTTGATCGTTGATATCTGAGAAAGAACAAAAAAGAAAAAAAACAATGTTACTTAATCAACGAAACTAATTTTTTACAAACGTTGAAATTCCATCGTCGATTATTAACAAATTACCGTGACGCAAAATTGTTCGGCCTCCGTCAATTCGTCGTAATTGTCTTTGTAAAGTTGGAACTTCGCTAATTGATCTGGCGACGGCAAGTATTGAATTAAACCCTGCAATATGTTGTCCGAGATAACCGGCCCGTCGCATCTAAAGAGGCATCCCTTGACATCTTCGTACGACATATGCTTCAACGTACCACCAAGAAGTATCGATATATTTTGTGCGGCTTTACTATCCAAAACCTTCAGATCTTTAACTTTCTTTATCGTTGCCGATCTAAAAAATAAAAAAAAAATATGATGTTTAAGAGACCGCCGTAATACACTTTATCCGTTTTATTAAATACTCCTTATCTATTATTATTATTATACACACTTATCAACGACGTCGTCGATCTTCTTGCCGCTCGGTTTGGACGCGAACTTTTGTGCTAAACCATCGAGTATCTCAGGACCGGCTAATCTCTCCTCTTGCACCTTTGTCCAAAATACCTCTTCCGTCAATTGATGCGGTGATATCTAAAAAGAGTTACGATATAAAACGCCGCAATTCGTACGATATCGAGAGTTTTTATCGGAGCACGAAGCAAAAAGAAAAGAAAAAAAGAAAATTAAGAAAAGAAACGGTTAATGAAAAACAATGAGAACTAACTGCTTTCCAGTTGGGCCTCTTCAATCGACCTTCGACCTCCCACTTTCTCTTGGGTTTCAATCCATTGGGTAACGACGGCATCATGGATGTAATTCCAGCCATCATAGGAGGAGGTGGTGGACCTCCCATCCCTGGCATAGGTGGAGGTATAGGACCCCCCATACCACCAGGTGGTCCCTTTGTTCCAGGCATCGGGGGTGGCGGTGGTGGCGGTGGTGGTCCACCCATTCCAGGTGGCATAGGTGGTGGCGGTGGTCCGATCGAGTTTGGAAGTGGTGGAGGTGGTGGCGGGGGTGGTGTTACGTTCGAACCAGGTATCGGAGGTGGTAATATCGGACAATTCGTTTTCTACGTATGAATAGATGATCAGACGTTTATTAAATCACTATTCGCAATTTTATTTATCAATGACAAATAAATCGAGATAGATAGATAGAGAGAGAGAGAGAGAGAGAGAGAGAGAGAGAGAGAGAGAGAGAGTGTGTGTGTGTGTGAGAGAGAGAGAGAGAGAGAGAGAAATCGTTAAAACTCTTCGCGGAAACTTACCGTATTAGCTCCCCCACCCCCACTTTTTCCAGTCCCCTGCTCGAGTTCCTTAATTTTGTTCTCAGCGTGTTGAAGCTTCGCCTCAGCCTCCTGTTTACTGGCTATAGCTTCTTCCAACTTTTGAGACACCTCCATTAAACGTCGCTCCTCCTCGGCTCGCGATTTCTCGACCAAAGTATCGATTAACGGTTGTACGTCTATTTGAAAGCGTTTAGTCGCACTGAAGTCTGGATCACAGCCCGAACGATGCAAAACGATTTGCGACACGCACTCCTCTATTAATTTGTAATAAGCCGGCCTGAAAAAGTCGTCGGTATCGTTTTTAAAAAATATTGGGAAAATAAACGTTAGAACGGGGAATAGAATCTTGAAATTATTATTTTTTTTTTTTTTTTTTTTTTTATCTCGATATCCGTACCTCACCAAAGCATCGTCCCTGATAAGCAGTAGATGCTGTAGTATCGACAAGAAATACGGCTCGGCGGAAGTCTCCATAACCATATTTTTCACTACCTCGAAGCAATCATTGACATCGTCCAATTCCAATCGAACGTGATCGAATCTCTGTACGAATAACTCATAATCGTCCTCCTTATATTCGTTGAAGATCCTTAAATGATGAGACAGATCGTCGGACTTATCCTTTTCTAAAGCTTCTAATATATCCGCTAATCCTACTCGCATTATTTCGTTCCTTAAATGTAATCGAAAGTCTAGATCCTCGGCGGAATTAATAATCGAATTTATAAGTTGAAGGCACACTACCTGTAAAAGAAAAAAAGAAAAAAGTTAACATTGTTTTGTTAAGCATACTCTAAGAAGGAGAGAAAAGTAAATTAAAAATAATAATAAATAAATAAAATAATAACGAAGAAATTAAAAATTGAATTTGAATTCTATGGGGGGGGGGGGGAAAGCTTACCCTTAAATTTTCATTCTTCCTATTCATCAATCCCTGTACAATGGGTAAAAATCTTTCTCTGCCCTTGAACTCGCCGTTCATAGTGATCGCATCTAAAACCATTTTATGACTATCGCTCGAAATAAGACAGACCGCACCTAGTAACTTTACAGCTTCCGACATCACCGATGGTTTAGTGGGTTCCAATGATCTTGCCACTATCGTCAAAGCTTCGTGATGGGCTAACATCTCCTTTATTCCAACGGTGTTATTCATTATTGCTTTTAAACATCGTATACATTCGTACTGTATCCGTTCGTATCGATTGTCGCTAAAAGAAAAAAATAATATTTAAAGATCGGCAGAAGAAAAATCGTTGATAAAACTTGTTGCTATCGGTCGTTCTATACTTTGCAAGCAACTATTTATAATCCATTTCACATGCAATAATGAATAAATGCTAAGGTGTTGGTCTATAATAATAATAATAATAATAATAATAATAAGGGAAGAAAGAAAGAAAAATTTGAAAGCCATAATTAATTAAAATCACTAGTATCTGGAGTGGGAGAAAAAAAAATTACAAATTTGTCGTAACATCGCATGTTATGGGACAACTAGTTTCCTATTTAAATATTATTTGTGTTCATAGGTTACGTATGAATGATGTAAGCGAATAGAGAAAAAAAAAGTAAAAACAACATATAAAACATAGGGACGCTATGCTTGTAACGAAAGGAAAAAAAAAATATAAGTTTCAAGCGAATAGTAACATTTCTTTATAGTTACGTGAATTACCTATCATAATATATGAAGGCACTGGAATAGAAGAAATAGTGAAATATTAGAATTCGTTAGATCGAAAATGTCAATGGATTAAAAATTCAGAAAGTATAAACGAAATTAAAGATTATTGGAGACGTGATTAGAGTAATTAGAGATTCGAAGAATTTAAACGAGAGATATTAAAGATTCGCTTTATCCCTATGTAAAATAATCGATTACTCACTTTCGGTAGCATTCATTGAGCGTTGCTAAAACCTGCTTCAATCCTTTAGTACCAAACTCTTGAACCCAACTCAGGGGATTGTTAGTCAGTGCTATTCTAAGTGATTCGATGCAATTGTGAATCTTGTTTACACTTAGATCTGGCTGAGCTAGATACTGGATGTAATCAGCTGGTTTGTCAAATTTCGATCTATTCTCCTGCATGCTACCCTTGTAATGTAACACCAACATCTCTTTCTTCTTCGATTCGGACTGCTGACGAAGCGGAGCCTTTTTCTCCTCCGTTAAATTCATGTTGGCCTAAAAAAGAAAAATTTAACATTATCATACCCAACAAAACGTTAACACAACGCTTCTGAAAAAAAAAGTGAATCTTTTTTATTTTTTTATTTCTTTTTTAAATGAAACGAATTTTGATTAAAATCCAACGTTTTCCATATTTCAACAAATCATTTCTCGACCTTTTCACTTGACAATTAACAATTTACTTTTTCTTATTTTTTTTGTTTTTTAAATTATTTGTAATATTAAAAATTATTATTATTATTATTATTATTATTATTATTATTATTATTATTAAAAAATTAAATATTATTAATTTGACAATTGAATTTGCAAGTCAAGAAATTTTTTTTTCATGATCCGTTTGTATATTAATTGTTATTTGTATTAATGTGAATTTTGATTTGTATAACTTAGTCGAACTCACCAACATTTCTTCGAAACGATCGTTAACAGCCTCCTCGTCCATTTTCTCAATGATACAACGTTGCTGCTCGATCTCATTAAAATCATCGCCAGAATGTGGCCGAGGCATTGTATTGTTATCCGTACCACTCCTGACTCCACCCCCACGACCAGATTTTTTGGGCCTGGTAAACCATGATTCGAGCTACGACATAGATATAAATAAAGCGTGATAAAAATTTCCTTCTTCTTTTTCTTTTCTTTTCTTATCTTATATTTTCTTTTCTTTTCTTTTCTTTTTCGTAGATCTTACTTTTAACTCGAAAAAATTTTGACTCGTAATATATTTGTCAAGATGAAAGAAAATTGTTTTTCGAACAATTAACCTTCGGAACTCGTGTACACCGATGACACCAAAAGATTATTGTCGCTATTTAAATCATTTACACATAAACTGTTTGACATTTTACGTCAAAGCGATTACGTTATCTTCGACATTTTACATATAATAACGATTTTCCCCGAACAGTTTACAAAATATTGTCGTACTAAGCATTAAAAGTCGTGTGATGCATACAGTTATTCCATAAAATAAAAATTATCTATGAATGAATCATCATGATAATCTAGCTTAAACATTTATACGTACAAATAATTTCCTGAATTACGTTATTAAGTAAACGGGAATGATTTTTTTTAAGTCAAGGATTAATTAAAAATAATATATATACATATAAACAAATATATGTCTTGAAATTATAGTAAAAATTATAAGATATTAAAAAACATATTGCGTATACTACTAGCGCGGAAATTATTAAGGTTTTATAAGCACACATTTAAAATGTCCTTAATATTTTTTAAATGTTAAACCACGATAATATTAAACGTTGAAATAATTATACATCCAACATATACAAATTTGTCTTTGTTAACATTTTTTTTGTTAACAACACTGAATATATTTCTAAAAAAAGACAAAAAAATATCTTTATCAAATTTAGATTTACATATGAATATTAATATTGTTATTTTATATATATATAATACATACTGATGTTCTCTATCGCTACATTATTATTTTTAATATTATATATATATATATATATATATATATATATATATATAAATTTTCTTGTGGCGAAAGTCGTTTTAAAAGTGACGCCATCGAATTGTATTGATCGAACTCACCCTGAAAAGATTTCTAATACACGCACTAGAGATGCAATACATCGAGTCTTTGGAAGAGGATCGATAATAACGAAAAGAGATATCAACGCCTGTCTAGGTACCGTCAGACTTATATTGTCGGCAATAGGCCGGTCGGTCTCGTACTAAGCTCGAAGCGAAAAAAAACGAAGCTAGCTAGCTAAAAATGCTACGTGCCGTAAGATAATAATTTCATACGTTCGTTCCTTATTCGTTTTCGTCGCGCGTTCGATTGAACTAACTCGATAAGGAAAACAATGCCGTTCGAAGTTTCATCGTTCGATAGTTTCTTCGACGATAATCGAACGGGACATTTTTGCTTCGGTTTTCTCTTTTTCTTTTTATTTTATCATTTTCTTTTTGTTTCATAATCTCATTTTATAATACATTGCAATATATAAATCGATATTAAAAGGAGAATAATAATTATTGAAAATAATAAATATGATAATGTCACGAACAGCTTTTTATTATTTAAATATAATAAAATGATGATGATGATGATGATGATGATGATGATGATGATGATGATGATGATGATGATGATGATGATGATGATGATGATAATGACGATGATAAATAATATATCGAATTATGATGATTCAAAATATTACGAATTAAATTAAAAATCATTGTTTTCCCATAAACTTATCCGTTTGTTCGCTTAACGTATATCGTTTCGAAAACATTTTCTTTCCCCCCATTGTTATTCGTTAAAAAGCGTAAAATGAAACGTAAGCCGCGAACGATGGAAGAGCGAGAAATAGGATTATTATAGGAGGTGCCCGTCAATTGGAGGGGGACTTTCGTGAGAGTATCGCGGGATAAAGGGAGCATGACACATCGGTGAATTCATCGGTGTCCGACGTTACTACACGTAGAATCGGCTTTTTCAATGCACCTACGCACCTCGTAACGAAGAGCGCATACATGCACGAACATAACCGATCTATACGTGGACACGCGTCCGTCTATCACAACGCCCTTGCAAAGTGAATCACCGAATCGCACGGCTACCGATCTACTTGTAATTTAATTTTCATAGAAAAGTATACAACGAGAAAGAAAAGAAATTGATTATCTTTTGCGCACAAAAACGTAACAAAAAACGAAAAGAAATAAATCGAATTTAAACTCATATACTTCGTGGGGGGAAAAATAAAGATTACTTTTGAAGATGGCCCTCGTATGTATTCTTTTATTTTTTTTTTTTTTTTTTATTTGTCAATTTCATTCCATTAATACGGACTGTCATAATATTAGGATGATAAAAGGAAAAAAAAGACTTATTCGTAATTAATTAACAATTCGAATGAAAAGATCCTTACCCAATCCGTGATCATCGTTGCGATTATATTTTTCAAAGACTGTTTCTCTTTCTCTTTCTCTCTCTCTCTCTCTCTCTATATATATATATATATATATATATATATATATATATATTTCTTTCCTTTTCTCGTTTATTTTATTGAAACATCGATCTCTTTCCGACGAAAGGCTCGCCAAAGAGCGTGCGTAACACGGTCCTACTTGAAAGTTTGCCAGAAATTATTTGAGTCCCATACTTTCCTACAAACTATTCCGCCCGACTTCAAATATATATAATATATATATATATATATATCGCAGCACGTTTTCACTCTACGTCGTCGAATCGAAGATTAAAGGAGAGTGCGCTCGAGTTTACGAGCATCTTCCAATCAACCGTAGAATTATTACGTTCGCGTTTACATCGCAAAAGGCATTCGACCGCATTAAATGACATTTTAAATGAGATTTGCTACCACCGTATCTGAGAACTCTTCGAGAATGACAGACACTTTTAGAGTTCGACTTTGACTTTCGCAATTTTTCTATTGTCCTTTTCTATGAGATAATACTCCGATTGGTGTTTATGCGTTTATATATATATATATATCTATATGTGTGTGCATGTGCACGTGCGTGTACACCTGTGGAATACGACGTAATGTTTTCGTAAGAAAAAAAACAAAACAAAAAAAGAAAAACAAGGAATAATAAAACGAAACGTAACGTCGTAATCAACGTCAACATCATCATCATCATCATCATCATCATCATCATCATCATCATCATCATCATCATCATCACCGTCGTCGTCATCGTCATAGTTCTAGAAAATACAAGAACATAACATTCTTGAATAGTTTTTAATGTACTATTTATAACTCTGACCGGCTACGATACAACGACCTCGAGAGATCGAGATATTCTACGATGATCGAGGGATAATACGATGATAGGAGAGAGATTTCTACGGTGATCGGAGAGATTCGACGATGATCGACAGATCTCTTCTCTTATATGAACAACTATTATATTATACCTACGTACAAAGTAGTAACACCGGTGAAGTTACGAACAAAGCGCGATTAATCGATTACGAAAGGAGAAAAGAACGAAACAATAGATCGAACAATCGCATTGCATTGCGTGACTATTTCGAAATGAAACGGCAAATGTCTTTCTTTCTTTCCTTCCTTCTTTCTCTCTTTTTTTTTTTTTTTTTAAATTTAGAAAGATTTAAATTTAATCGAGACACTTATAATAATTCATTTCGTACGGACCAATTTTATTTTGAAATTAAAAAAATTATATGTTGTAAATGAAAATATATATATATATATATATATATATATATATATATATATATATATATATATAATCTATCTTTTCTCGCCCTTTTCAAAAGGTGAAACCAACTCCGATGGAAAAACGAGGCTTTCGTAGATATCGACTTTCAAGTTACTCGACGACATCGAGTATTACTTAATTACACTTTCTTTTATGTTTCGTCATCGGGCTCTACCGGTTCTTCGATTTACCGATAATTTTCGGTTAACGTGAAATTAATTCAAAATTAACGTTCACCGTTTTTCACTTAGATCATTGAATTAATATATATATATATATATATATATATATATATATATATATATATATTCAATGATTTAATATCCACGATTACACAATACAGGCGTTGTACTCGCGGTAACGCGTTAAAATATTATTTATACTTAGTCGACATCTTTCGACGATGATATTCCGCGAAATGAATGCAAAATGCATCATCGTCTTTATATGCGTCTCGACAAAACGCAAAATCTTCCTCTGTGATCAAACGTAACGTATTAAAACCGTGTAATTTGTTATTTCCTTTCGGAATGGTGTCGTACGTTTAACACTTGTTAGAACCGAGACGAAAAGTATTTTTTTTTTTCTTCGTACGAACGATTCGACAATTCCTTCCAACAATTTCGTTTACATAATTTTTTTTTATTCTTTGTTTTTTTTTCTAATTCCCTTAATTATAGGAAAATGATGATGATGTCGATTGTCACGTGACGAAAGATCGAAATAAAACGATAATAGAAATAATCATTTTTTGTGTACGCTCAAACTTGTCTCACTGGATATTATAGAACGATTTTTAAACAAATCTTCTTGTTTTTCTTTTTTTTTTTTTTTACACAATAACTATACAAATTATCACGTGAAAGAAACGACACAAATAATGATCGAATAAATATAACTCGCGTCCGACGTATCCGCGGAAGGTCCACGAGAGACTGACTTTTCTCTCGTCTGCTTATCCCCTTCCATTCCACTACTACACCACTAACTGATATTCACACACATATATATGTATATATAAACATACACAAACACGCGCGCGCGCGTAAACTACTTCACTCCTGTGTACCTATAGCTCAAGCTATGTAATATCAAAGTGAGACTCCTTTACAAAGAGATTGGCCACTCCCCTTCAGGTGGAGCCACGGACATTATTAGCTACTTTGATTTTTTTTTTTACTTAAATCAATGTTTGTACCGTAATGATACCGGTGCTTGCGATTAATGATCGATCTTTCGTAATCTTTATAATTATTTTTTATTTGATACAACGAAGAATATTATTAATCTTTCATAAATATCGTTTATAAACGATAGAACGATTATAAAATCATTATTAAAACACTCGTTAATTTTATTATATTATTAATATTATTTTTATTCGATGTAAATATTAATAAACGTTCAATTCTTTCTTCTATTTTTTTTTTTTTTTGAAACGAAATATTCATGAATAAATCCTTGTCGAGTGTTAAAAAAAAAAAAAACAATGGATATGAATAACAAATAGTACATTCAAACGAAACACTCGAATATACACTTGTTTCAATGAGATACAATTTTGATTAAATAATTGAAAATCATTTTGCCGAATACACAAACAATTTAATATCCTCGTTCGTTGCTTCCACTTCGAAAAAAAGAATATGTAGGAAAATCGTAAATTCGAGTGACATTTTAAAAAGTGCAACTTGTAAAAAAAAACGGAAAGAAAAAAGGAACAGAAATAAAAAAAAAATAAAAGTAACATATAACGCTATTGTACATTACTTTTTACAGTTGGGAAAGTACCTTCACGAATCTCGAGTTTCCATTTTACATTCTCACGCAATCTCTAAAAAAAAACCGGATTTTCATCGCGATACCTGTCGTTTTCCTCGCTTCCAACGTTAAAAGGCGAACCACACCGAAAGATTAAAGGGATCTGCGAAAAAAACCCCTCTCATACGGTTTTTACTCCTTATACGTCGAACTAATGATACGTGTTTTGCAGTACGTGCGTACGCATGATCGCCTTATCAAACTCATTTAATTTCTATCGCTATATCACACATATCTCGTGCCGATACTCGGTTCATAGGTTAATTAGATTTCCATGTTTTGAAACTGGATTTTTGGAATGCGGTTTGTCTCGTTCGTGAAAACGTTATTTGTCTGTTTTACACGAGTACATCGCATTTCAATGAAAAATATACGATGAAAGATGTACTACTACTGTAATATTATGCATTAAGAAAAAAATTAGTATAATACGATATAAAGGGGGGAAAAGAAAAGAAAAAAAAAATAGAAAAATTCGTATACTATCGAAAATCAACGACGAACGATAAATCAATTAATATCATAAAATCTAGACGATATGATAAATTTTAATAATAATAATAATAAAAAAGAAAAGAATAATCATTCCCTTTTTGCTATCTTTATTAATTCATTATATGTTCTATGTATACACTTATTATATATTATTATTATTATATATATTTTATTATTTTATTATTGCACACACACACACACACACACACACACACACACACTTAATTTTTAAGGACTTAACATCGCTCTCCATAAAACGTATCCTATGTAATATAATTTGATATCATTCGTATTACGCATTGCAATTTTTTGTTTGTTTGTCGTTAAACGCGAATATGAAGAGAATAAAATGAAACAGAACGAGAAGAAGCGATATGGTCGACAAACAGTGCATGCATATGTATCTTTACCTATACATATTCGTTACGTTAGACAATTTTGTTAATTAGTATCGGACTTCTGACAAAGGTTCCTATAAGTTACTGCATTCTAGGAATGCAAGCGAGTTACTTCGACCATGGAATCTGGTATGCGGTGCTCGTGCTTCCAGATCGTTTATTTTACATCCACAGACGCTAGATATAGGAGACCAAGGGAGAAAGGGGAGAGAAAGGGAAGAGGAATGGCATAAATTTCGCACGAGTTCGTTAGCCACGAAAATTTGTAATTTTTTAACGTCGAGCCACTGCCGTTATCATCCCAAGAGAGAAACATTTTTCAAATTACGAACAACGCAATGTCATAAAATACGTAACAGATGACACATGTGCCATAAATCTCTTTGCGAATCCACTGTGATATTTTATAATCGATTGAATCATTATTCTTTAGACTTTGTCATAAATTTTATGCAAGATTCTTTTATCGACCGCGATCGTCTCTGATAATAAAAAAATTCTTTTTATTTTTTGCCTGAGTGAAAAAAAAACCCACTGTAACGGTATTTTAAATAAAAATTAAGATCTTGTTTTCGCATTTTCTTAACGCTTCGATGCCTCAAAAATATATCCTCGCGTAGGTTACATCGAATTTTGAACTATCGAGTTGCCTGTTATTATTCACACATGATCGTAATCACATTACGCCGTATGCATTTTTCTCGAAACTATATCTATTCTAGCTAAAGGACGCACGCATATTTCAATTTGCTTTTCCGTCGAAAAAGTTTTTTAATTTCTCACAGGGATCTTCAAAAGCTAACACCAATATTTTGCTTATTTTTGTAATATCTTCTTATGAACCGCGCCGTATTGTGTAAAAAAAAAAAAACATACACACAAAGAAAAAGGAGAGAGAAAAATATCCCACGTAGACGGCGTTTTCTCTTGACGCGTTTTCGCAGTTACTTTTCCCCTTCGCTTTACACAGACATCAATAATTTCGCTCGCGTTTCGATCGATCAACAAATTCTTGTCGTCGTCGTCGTCGTCGTCGTCATCGTCATCGTCATCGTCATCGTCATCGTCATCGTCATCGTCATCGTCATAGTCATCATCATCATCATCATCATTATTATTATTATTCTTATGTACGTGCGCATACGTGCATATATAAAAAAAAAACGGTGTCTTCTGGAGAATGGCTGGATGGTACAGTTAGGTCGTAGCATAAGATTAACATAACGGCATCGCGCTTGGAGAGAATTAAAGAAACGAAAATGAAAGAAAGAGAGAGAGAGAGAGAGAAAGAGAGAGAAAGAGTGAAAAAAATATATAAGGCTGTGCGCACACGCATGTATATACACACAAAAACACGCACCCATACGTATTAACCATGGGCAACAGTTCCCTCCACGCTGAACGCTTATCAGGAACGAGTTTAGCCGGCCTTAAACTTGTAACTGTCCTACAATTTTCACGATCGTGAGCACGCTTCCCCGTATCTCCGTTCGTGATTAGTGCCTGCGCTCCGTTTCGACGAAGAGAATTTCAACGAACGCTTGAGTTTTGCGTTCGTAAAACGCGAACGTCGTTTTTCGAGCGTGTAATCGATTCTTTGCTTATAGAAAAGAAAAGAAAAAGAATATATATATATATATATATATATATATATATATATATATATATATATATATATATGTATGTATATATTCTTTTTTTCCTTTCTATATAGAATATTTCAATCATAATGTAAGACTTTTTAATCCGTCACGTTGAATAATTTCTCGATGAACGAATACGAACAAAAAAAAAACAAACGAATAATATAACAACACTGAAATGAAATTTTTGAAACTTTCGAAGAATCATTTATTCATTCATAAAGATCAGTGGCAGTTTCCTTAAAGAGATTAAAAGTGTACTCTCTTTTTGTTTTCGTTTCGATCATTTACTTTCGTATTGTTTATATATTATAGATGGTACGATAAATGATATGAGAATTCATTCGAATGAATTAATAAATAAATTGACGAATGAATTAAGAACAATAAAGAAAAAGTATATTTATTCTTTTGTTATGTATTATAATGTAAAGATTTTTAAAAATGCAAATCGATGTAAGAAAAAAAAAATAAATAAAAAAGAAAATAAAAAAAGCTTGTCGTTAATGATTTATCCTTTACAGACTTTTGAATATCAATAAGTTTATAACAAAAGTAATAGTACTTTACTGCTTATTTATTTTTTCTTTTCTCTTTATCTTTTCTTTCTTTCTTTCTTTTTGGTATTGACTAAAATGTACATACGTATATGTATATATGCAGTGAGTGCGTACAAGATTGATGATGTTGAAAGAGAAATGTAGGTCAGGACCATCGAGATGCACGCAAAAGACGTATTCTAATGAAACAGATCAAGTGGCTCGTCGAGTATTCGCAGCTTTGATTTACGAACCGTGCTCGTGACGAGAAAGAGAAGGTCGGACGGAAAACCGGGAGACCGAGTAAACGCAAATATTTAATCGTTGTACTCGATAAAGCTAACGGGAATGACTACATATATATATATATATATATATGCATATATGTATGTATGTATGTATGTATGTATGTATGTATATGCACGCATACACACACGAATACGCAAGAGTAAATATACAAGGTGTTCCGTTCACATTCTATCAAATTGGGTAAAAAAACAGTGGGTAAAACAGGATATTTTATTAGTTGCGATAATCGCAACAATGTTCCTTTTTTTTTTTTTTTTTAATTTCTTTTTCGCGATAAAGATACGTCGAGAAATATTTTTTCTCAGATATGTAACACATTCGTCTAGTGCACGCTTAAACATGCGCAGTGAGTGAAATGGTTTAATTAAATTTTTAAATTGAACTTATGAATTCTGATCGGAACACGATCAGAATTAATTATTGAGATATACATGTGTGTATGTATATATATATAATTGCGTATCTACTATTAAATTTCTATTTTATACGTTGTTAATTCTATAATTTATTAAATACAAACATTGATTACGAATATCAATAAAAAATCACCGAGTAGATAATTATCGGTGTAAATAAATTCCCTCGACTCTTTTGTCCTTTAAAATGAATAAGAACAATTTTTCAACGTTTACACGGATCATATCGACGAAATACCTAATAACCATAGCATCCACGATACCTAAAAACTTATTATCGTGCACGAAATTCGAAGAGAAAAATATGATCCCGAAGGAAGCGACATAAAAAAACAAACGAACGAACTAACGTATGAACGATAATTGATTTTTTTTTCCTTATCGTTCGAAATCAAAAATGTATCGACCTTTCAATGAAGAACGTCGGACAAGAAAAACAAGGTAAAGAAAAAAGAAATAAAAATAAAAATAAATAAATAAAAAATAATGTTTTGGCGACGAAAAAGAAAGGACGATCCTATTGGCTTGTGATGAATCACGTTGTTACTATCCAGGCACGTAGCATTTCAAAAAAAAAAAAATGTTGCACGATCGGTGGTCTATAGACGCGTCATTGCTTCGAATAGCCCCAAGGTTTCGTATAACCGTCATTGCTGACAAAATATAAAAAAAAAAGGTGCCTTCTCTTGGCGAGGACCAGTCAGGTCAAAGACGATATTCCACGATCGGCAAGATCCAAACTTGGCGGAGCGGAAGAGTTCGCGTGACAGAGAGGAACTTTCGAGCGCTCGAGGGTGAACGCTTTAAGGTCAGCGCTGAGGTCGTCGTAGTCGTCGTCGTCGATGGTGAAGGAAGAGGTGGGTGATGACATCATCCAAAGAAGAAAGACACGCCTTCCTAAGAGTGGGTGGCGTACGGCTTATCTTCGAGAATCGAGGAAGAGAGCGACGAATTTTTTTTATTTATTAAACCGTCCCCGCAAAAACCTCTATTTTTTTTTCTTTTTCGTTCTTTCTTCTTATCCGTTTCGTTTCGTGCTTTCCGATTTTATATTTACTTGCCTATTTTTATGCGATATTTTTATTGGAAAGAACAAAGTTATTTGTATAGCGATGAATATTTGTTTTCTTTTTTTTCTTTTTTTTTTAGAAACGTCGACTGGCAAAGGAATTTTCCATAAATCGATGATATTCATCGATGATAATAATATCTTTCATGGCTTTTCCGTATATGTAAAAGAATATAGGAAAATGCATTGCCATAAATTTTCCATACGTTGGACTTTACTCTCGTGGAAAAAAAAAATAAAACTTTTCAGTTTTCCTAATGTCATAAAATAAACATCGTAAAAACGTTTTCAAATAAATACTAAAATACATTGACTTTGTCGCTTTGACCCTAACGACGTTCGATTTATTATTTTAAAATACATTTTATTCTACAATTTATCGATGTTTCTCTTGCGGCCTTCATAACGCTTAAATCGAGCCTGGAATAATCTCGATGATCCCTTTCTTACGACAATAGCAGTTCGTGAAATACTTGTCTAATTAGTATACATTATGCGTCACTTAAAATCGACTCGAAAGAAAACTTTTGTCGTCGATCAAAAATTTCGAGCTTGTCTCTCGCGATAAGAACTCTACGGCGCACCATTTTTTTTCTGTCTCTCCCCTTGATAAGTGAATTCTAATCTCGACGTGTTCGAAAATACATAATTCTCGCAAAAAGCAAAGAAATCAAGAAAGATTTCGCGTATATTCATTTTTCTTTCATTATCATCATTTAATAATAACGCAATGCGTATATTATTAATTCGTAGGTAGGTAAGTAGGAAGACGTTCGATCCATTCGAAAAGGAGAGCTTGGCAGTGTCGTACTGCCAACTGTATCGATTTATACCGGTTTCAAGACACGCAGATGCGGTCGAATGATAAGAATAAGATCTCGTTTCAATGCGTAACGGCATTGCACAGTGATCGCAACGCCGATCTGTTCCTGTTATACTCTCATTTCCTTTTTATTTTATTTGTTTTTCCTTTTCCTTCCTTCTCTTTAATTTTTAGTTTTCTTTGAAAAACCTACATATCCGAGATCTAAGCATTTATTATCATAATTCGTGTGAAATCTTTCGCTATTCCGATAGGTATGATGCATTGTAAACCATTTTGAGAAATTCCCATTCGCGTATACACATTTCTACGTACATTGATTGATAACAGTAATGTTCCTATACGTTTATATTTAATATATAAATATATAAATATATATATATATATATATATATATATATATATATACATAAATTGTTAAAACAAGAAATATGTAAAACTTAAAGAAAATTTTGTTAAATGATACATATTAAGAATGTCACATAATATATTTTATTAAGATCTTCACTCGTTCTTAATTATTACAAGCTTATATGTAACGTCCAAAAATAGAAAGAAATAAATGTATGAAAAGAAGATTAAAGTATAAAATGATGGTAAATGATGGTAAATGATACGAATAATGTAAAAAAAAAAAATAAAAATAAAGAAAAAAGAATTAGAAAGAAACTACAAATGAAACACGAAATTGTGTGCGTGTACACATCCGGATGTGACTTATACTCCGAAGCAAACTCGTACACAAATATGCATTCGTACGTGCACACACTACTACTCGTAACTTTTACTCGTCTTACAATCCCGTATCAACATTTTTCAACGCGACTTGAATATTGCGTAATGTCAGTACATAAGCGATACGCCAAATGTAGCTAGATACGTACAACTCGATGACGTGTTTCGTATATTTTGTACCACGTACCTCTCTCTCTCTCTCTCTCTCTCTCTCTCTCTCTCTCTCTCTCTCTCTCTCTCTCTCTCTCTCTCTCTCTCTCTCTCTCTCTCTCTCTCTCTCTGTCTTCCTTTCTCTATCTCTGCACACATACGCACGCGCGCATGTAAAATAAACCTATATACATATATACATGTATATAGGTATGCATACAAACATATATGCATACATGCATACAAACAAGAATCCCGATAAGGAGCAAGTATTACAGAGAGGATCGAACAAAAAAAAAGAAAAAAATATTAATCTCTCCTAGATCTACCAAACGAACTTCTCGGTAAAGTCGATTATCTTGAATCGTCGAAGAAGACTAACACATAAAGAGCAACGAACTTCTCGGAGAAAAATGGGAAAAAAAAACCATGTATTCGCGAACATTAATACGATTATGATGACAACGATGAGATCATTTTCATTCTCGAAAGGTCGATGATGTAAGTATGTATTATACCTAAGTTGCACGAGTTTGCTTTTTATAAAATTATCCGCTTCAAAATCGTCGATCGATGACTCCTCACGCTTAGAACTAAAATGGCATTGACGACTCATCGCTATTAAAGCTTTACCAAAGTTATATTAATAACGTTGAAAATATATAAAATTTTATAGAACCGATCCAGTGTAGCTATGTAAGGAAAAACCCGATAAAGAAAAAAGAAACTATGTATGTACATATAGATATAATACATACACACACACACACACACACACACACACACACACACACACACACACACACACACGAATACTTGAATGAATTAGAAGTTAACAAAAATTTCGCTCGTCCTTGTGGAATACAAAATGAAAGGACCGGTTCTTTCAACATTCGAATACACACACACACGCACACGCGCACGCGCACGCACACGCACACAGTTATATAAATACATATGGATCTGACATTGATTATCAGAATTCGCAAACTCACCGTATTCCCTCCATCATCCTACATTCGATAATTTCGATGTTATCCCATCTCGATCGAGTCTTTGATTTACGAGCAAGCCTCAAGGTAAAATCTCGTAACGGAAATATCGTACGAAGTATATATTTACTAAAAGGAACAAACTCCTCGACCTATATACAACTTGATATTATCATTGACTATTTCCTTCGAACTTATGTGTACGATAATTGCCTTGCAGTACATTTAAAAATTACGAATTGATAACGAAATATACAAGACATATATCTGTATTTAAATATTAATTATAATCATGGTAAAAAAAAAGAATTAATAAAATTAACTTTTCGACGACTGATATATCTTTTTACAGCTATTCAAGGGAGAAGGGCGAATATTGTATCGTTCTAGCTATTAAATTAAACATTAAAAAAGAAAATAATGGAAGTATTATCATAATTTCTTCTTTTTTGTTTTAGGAAATTTAATGAGAAACCAAATTATTGCACACTTTTATTTTTTTTTTTATTATATTATTGAACTGCATTGAGCATAATTTTTATTTTTTTTTCCTTTATTTTTTATTTAATAATTCGATGATTATGAAGTGCAAGTTACGTTAAATACTGTATATAAAAAGTAAAAAAAAAAAAAAATACGATACTCCAAAATGAATTTAATTCATTAACGAACACTCGTTAAAGATAGTTAAATAAATGAAATGAATTAAGAAAATTCAATAAATTTGTTAAATTATTGTACATCGTGTATTTCTTTTTTTTTCTGTTTTTTTTTTTTTTGTTCACATACTTATGCACACAAAGTAGCTTATCCACATCCTTTATTTTAATAAATGTATACATATAAAATAAACAGAGTGCACGTAAAATAAACGAACACTTTTATGAGAGATATCTCACGATGATTAAAGATAAAACTTGGAAGAGAATTTCTCTTTCGATTTAACAATGAGCTATAATTAAAACTAGCCTCAAGATAAATATCTAAAGACGACGTTAAGAGAGAAAAAAATGTCACCAAGAGAAAAAAGCGGCCATGGCAACGTTAATCTATTTTTCTTTTTCTTCATAAATCGATCTATCTCGATCATAGATACACACACGCGCGCAAACAGACAGAGAGAGAGAGAGAGAGAGAGAGAGAGAGAGAGAGAGAGAAATGTCTTTTAAGTACAAACTTCGATGACGAGGATTCAACCTTGCATCGTACGTACATGACCGATATAACTTCGCGACATAAATGAATGCGAATTAACCAGACGACTTTGAATTAATTTTCCTACTGCCCAAGGTACTTCCTACAATAATTTTCGGCTACTATCACCAACAGTTATTTCATTTCTATAAATAAATACGAATACGAATTATACTCGTCGTTAACAGTTGTAACTAGAAAATCGCTGAAAATTCGTTAGAATTAATTAGATTGATATACTTGTGTATATATATATAATATTTCTAGAGTATTTAAAGTTGATTTTAAAATAGAGAGAGAGAGAGAGAGAGAGAGAGAGAGAGAGAGAGAGAGAGAGGTTTCGCCATATTTTTTCGCCTGTGGGAAATATTTTACATTATATTGGAATAATCGAAGTTACTACGTTTCTCAATGATTCGAACAAATTTTAATATTTTCCAATTAATAAGAGATCAAATGTTTTTAACTTCTAAATTTCTAAGAAATGAACCATTATTTACAGCACTAACGATTGAAATATTTTGTACGTCACGTTGCATTCGCGATTTAAATTATTGAAATTAAACGGTGTTCATATGAGAATTAAAAATGCGATCATAGGAGAGAAAACGCAATTTTTTTTTTTTTTTTTTTTGAAAAATGAAAGTTACATTAATAAGTTGATCATGCTTGATGCGTGGGAGTAAACGATTTCTCGGTTTAAAAACGAAAGCATAACGAGAGGAAAGCCTCACGAAAGAAAAATCGAAAGTCGTTAACGAGCGAAATGTAACGAAATAAAATACACATACATACGTATAATTCGAACGAAACGGGAAACGAATTGAAATGCAATAGAAAATATCGTGTTACAACTCTAATGCAAAAAAAAACGATAAATAAAGCAGCAACAGGAAATGCGACGTGTGCCTACGTATAGAATAATATCGTCGAGTCGCCCAACATGTTTCGCGTTTTGTTTCCTACGATACGCAAAAGCTCGCAACGATATCTCAAAATGATACGAACGATAAGAAAATGATTTGACGATTATCGCGAGGTGTTGTTTTACGATTTCTGATAAAATGGGTGTAAGTAGGTAGTATACGTATCTGTTAAATTTTTTATTAATTTCGCAATCGACGAATTTTGTGCAACGCTAACGAATGAAAAAAAAAACCCATGGAGAAACAATTATTAATTAAAAATTCTTCGAATATATATTAACGACCATTCGAATAAAAATTCAAAATAGTACGGACGGAAATACAAAAAAAAATTATTTTGACAAAATCGAAAAATTGTACCCGTGAAATTTTACGATTATTTGTTACAATATCTATTTATTGATATTTAAAGGGATGCCTAGGAAAAAAGGAGAGCATACGTTATTACGTTTGATGAAATTTATAAAAAAAAACGTAAAAACAATTCATTACACGCTGTGGCGATCAAAGAAACAGCTGGTGGCCTACTTCCACTTTGAAAAATAAATAATAATTCAATTATTTAATTGCTTCTTTAATTGCTACAACGAGCAGATGAATCACTACTTTTTACGTTTTCTTGTAAACGTTACGAAGTGTAACATACGCCGATTAATTTATCTTTGTAATAAAATTAAAAAGTAAAAAGTAAAAAGAAAACAAAAATAATATTTCGAGTAAAATTAAAAAGCTTATGAAAAGTTCGATAATAGTCGTACAAAATTATGAAATTGTATTTAAACATTGTAGAAATAAAATTGAAAGGATTCTCGAGACAATCGTACCTTGTTACCAGCCTCAGTTTTATTGTACCAAGTCTTCCGTCTTTTAATCGTCGTCGACATTTTGACCTTCCTCGAACGCACGATTCACTTTTTTAATTTCGGCAAAAGAATTTCTCTTTTGGCACGACGATTTTTAAGTTTTGATTAAATGATCACTCCCGTCATTATCCTTTCATCGATAAAACTTTTTGATTAATTCGATGAAAGGACCGAACTGAGGGATATGCACGATTCGTAGAAACAGGTGTCTCTGCAAAATTGTGCACAATACGCAAACCTTTCTCGTGTCGTACGACTTTAATTAACTCAATTAGCCCGATCGACGTAACGACAATTCAATGTCGTTTAGAGCGACGCAAGGAATACACGTTTTGCAAATTAAAATTACCTTTTAAAAGGCACGTACTTTTACCCTATTACGTCTTTATCTCTATACTTTCCGTTTCTCGATAAGAAAAAAAATATAGATACATATATGTAAATGGATATATGAATTCACGTGCATCTAATTACGCTATCCTACTTCTGGAAAAGAAGATATCAACTCCTTGTCGTTTAACATTGACGTCGTTGTCATCCTATTATCACGATGCTTATTTCATTATCACGAACTCGAAAAAAAATACGATAACGACAATGAAACCTCTTTTTTCACTTTTTAATAATTACAAAAGAAAAAAAAAAGAAAAGTCGGTAAAAGAAATGATAAAACTTCGACGTCGATGGAACAAAAATATCATAACGAATCTCGATGATCTTACAATCTTCGTGGAGTATTTGATGGAAATAACTGCTAAAGTAATCTCTTTTAAAGAAAATACAAAAAAAAAAAAAAGAAAAAGAAAGAAGAAGAAGAAGAAGACAACGAAAGAATTGGTCGCGACGTATGTCTCGGACACTGATAATACCTCGACGCTGACTAACAGCAGAACTGGTATATCTTGGAATACCTTTCACGTTAAATACACTTTAGCCCGGCAGAAGTTAGAGCACCTCTCTATTGTACGAGCATTCTCGTTATGAAATGTGTGTGATAAGACGAACGCTGATACATGCGTACCTGTGGATATATATGCATACGTATATACATATCAATATGCGCAGGTGACGACACAGCACACATTGTAAGAACGAACGGATATGGTGGACGATAATGTCGCTGCAAATGCAGCGTGTATACTAAACCGCAATGAATTAGTTCTATATTAAAAACGTGTAAACTATAATAACGAGGACTAATTACATTTCACTCGCTCGTTACTTTTCTACTTTCATTTGATTATTATTATTATTATTATTATTATTATCATTATTATTATTATTATTATTATTATTATTATTATTATTATTATTATTATTATTATTATTATTATTATTATTATTATTATTCTTATTATTATTATTACGCAATTATTTGATTACATTACTTTTTTAAGAAAATAATTGTTTGCTTGTTCATTTTTTTTCTTGTTTTTTTTTTCTCTCCTTTCAATACCGAAAGTACGTTAATATCTTTCAAAAAAAAGAAAAGAAATCATGTGAAATGATTGGCGCATTACTTACAAATCCACCCGAAGCTTTGTCCCTTCTATTAGCCATATTGTGAACTCTTCTGGCGGATATACCTACTTTGTTAAATTCCTTTAGCCTGTAATAAAAAAAGAAATATACATTAGTCTAAAAACCATATAAATGGACTTTCTTATACATTTTTACTTTGTAACTAGTTTAATCAAACAATTGTATAAATTTTATAAAGATGATCAGTAAAAGAAACAAGTTATTATAAAAAAAGAAAGAAAAAAAATTTAAGCGTGCCCACATTGTTGCATAGTGCCCTTTAAGAGGAATATGAGAGCGTTGGCTGATCTGAAGTATCTATAGAATACTCTGACTAACTCTCTACCACTGAATTCTAAATTTAGATGAAATCTAACAGGTGGTTCTTGAACCAATAGCTGGGTTAAAGCAAATTTTATTGACTTTAAACAGGTTGGAACACTATTAATGTCGTTTACTCTTAGAGCGTAATATATATATACATATAACATTCTTGTATATCGATCCATAAAAACAATAAATTTTTAATTTGATATCTTTTACTGATATATCTTAGTCTCGTAAAGATAATATCTATGAAACTTAGTCTAAATTACATCCATCAATACATATATAGATCATATTTCTTTCTTTATATTAGTTTCCAATCTTAGTAGCATCATATTATACGATTAACACAACGTATCAGAAATCATTTTACAATGACTATACAAGGAAATCAATTATATGATAAAATAAGAGAAAATTATAAATTATGTAATATGAATAAAGAATAACATTTCTTCAAATACTTGCATCATACCACCCATTGATGTTATAGTTTAAAAAAAAAAAAAAGAAAGAAAGAAAAAATAATATCCAAATGCCTAATATATAAAATTGATTTTAATCGTCGCAATTTTAAATACGTTCGATAATGTGTGATAACGAAAGGTAAGAAGAATTTTAATTCAATACTCTGATCTTCGCGAAACCACTTGACCGATGTTGACAAGATACCTTAACCTAACAAGGACACTTCTCCGAAAATAAATTCGAAAAGTATTCGTTCCGAAATGTCGATAATTAGAAAGCAATTCAATGATCGTTGATAAACGATCATTTACCATTCCCGAACACGCTTCTTATTTATTTTAATTTTTAATCAAGAAGAAACTTTCACATCGAACACTTACCCGTATAGGTAGAAAATCTGTCGGCTCGTTCGAAAAGACACCAATTTAATTGTATGTGGCAGTGCGACGACTTTGCGATTTATTATTCTTACTGTTGTTCACAACGCGAAAGTAAATTTAAAGGTAACTATCACCGTTATTTACAAACTTCCCGGAAGGGGAAAGACCGATTGTACACAAATATACGTAATATATATATATATATATATATATATATATATATTTCGCGGCAACCCGGATAAATTAAAACGACCTTTTCCGTTATATTTTTATAAACATACATACACACACATATATATATATATACACACACATTTAATTTCATTGGCGACGGTTAAACCATCCACACGTTTTTCAGCCTACATTTTAAATTAATTTCTACGCGAATATCGCATTATCATCATCACGTTGACACATTTTCGTGAACGTTCGGTTAGGACAAAGCATCGGAGAACAAACTTGAAAACGCTCGTTATTACTCGTTGCGCTTGTTACAACGATTCCACATTACACGATGCGTTCTGCGAGGGAAACCGAAAGAGTGTTTTGTACGAGAGTAGATGTTTGTAACACTCAATGTTTTCTTTCGTTATAAGATGTCGAGCGCCATCTGGCATATTGAAAATACAACTAAATTCCCCCACCATCACCACCACTACACTATCGAAAAAGCGAAATTTGTATTATAAAATTAATTGGTTTTAAAATTAATTCTTACAATTTTGTTCATTCTCGGATTATACAGAATTTTTATTCTGACAAATATCTTCTTACTTAATATAGTAGGAGAGCCCGAAATTAAAAAAGCGAAACGTTTCATCGTTGATTGTTTTTACGATTTGGATAAATTTGATACGAGTATTCCTTCGCGATAATGTTTCACACTCTATGGATAAGGCTGTGTTGTAGAAACATGAATGAAAGAATCATAAGATAACCAAGAGTATCAAGAAGGGCACTAATATATTTATGAGTGTGATTTTAATAATTGAAAAAGACTGATGTATATGTTGTTTAATGAAACGCGTGCAAAGTGATAAAAAATTTAATGTCGTTCCTTCGTGTAATTTCGTCGTAATTCTTCCTCTCCTTTTTTTTCCCAGTATATTTAAACAGTAAAAATACATTAAGATTCGTTTAATGCTGCAATATAATGTCAAATACGATAAGTGGAAAGAATTTGTTACGTCCTACCGGATTACAATGCAAGAATCTACACGAATATTTAACATCACGTCCGCCAGAAGTATTAAGTAAATTATATCATAATCCGCCTATATGTTTGGCTGTGTTTCGTGAACTGCCTGTGATAGCAAAACATTATATCATGAGATTATTGTTCGTCGAACAGGCAGTTCCACAGGCAGTAATTGCTTCTTGGTGTTCCAAACTTTACCTAGAAGATCATCAGAAAGTAGTTGTAATTTTAAAAGAATTAAATATATGGAGAGAAACATCTTTGCCTGGAGGATTACCAGGTTGGATCGTTCATGCTTCTTTCAAGAAGAATTTGAAAATTGTTTTATTGGGAGGTGGTAAACCATGGACAATGTCAAATCAGTTAGAAACTGATAGTAAACCTAGAGACGTAGCATTTTTAGATGCGTATGCATTGGAAAGATGGGAATGCGTTTTACATTACATGGTTGGTTCTCAGCAACAAGAAGGTAAATTAATTTAACTATTATATAACTATTATGTTAACGACAAATTAGATCTAAAAAATTTACTTTAGGTATTTCGGCCGATGCTGTGAGAATACTTTTACATGCTGGTTTAATGAAACGAGATGAAGGTGATGGTAGTCCGATTATCACACAAGCAGGTTTTCAATTCTTATTGTTAGATACTGCATCACAAGTGTGGTACTTTATTCTTCAATATTTAGATACAATAGAAGCGAGAGGGCTTAATTTAGTTGAGTGCCTTACATTTCTATTTCAACTAAACTTTTCGACACTTGGTAAAGATTATAGTACTGAAGGCATGTCCGAAGGTTTATTAACGTTTCTACAACATCTAAGAGAGTTCGGACTTGTTTATCAGCGTAAACGTAAAGCCGGAAGGTTATTAAATTTAATTTAGTTTTAATTATTTTCTTAATACTGATTTTTTTAATTATCTATTTCTCTCTTATTAGATTCTATCCAACGCGTTTAGCATTAAACATAGCAACTGGACAAAATAAACCATTGGCTAAAGAAAGTGGTAAAGAAGGATATATAGTTGTTGAAACTAATTATAGGGTATACGCTTATACCAATTCAAATTTGCAAGTTGCTTTACTTGGATTATTCTGTGAAATGTTATATAGGTAGGTCTAAGATTTTCCATATAATTGTAAAAATTATTTTTTTATTATTGCTAAGTGACAAATTACAGATTCCCAAACTTAGTGGTTTCAATATTAACGAGAGATTCGGTAAGGCAAGCTTTTAAAAGTGGAATCACTGCAGCACAGATCATAGGGTAAGTAATTATAATTTATTTTCATATTAATAATTTCAAACTAGATACTTATGTATTACACAGTAAAGTTAATTTGCGTTCTGCTATATTAACAGTTATTTACAGCAGCATGCACATAATAAAATGTTAGAGGCAGGCCCACCCACATTGCCTCCAACTATTGTGGATCAAATTAAGTTATGGGAAAACGAAAGAAATAGATTTTTGTTTAGCGAAGGAGTCCTATATAGTCAATTTCTTTCTCAAACTGATTTTGAAGTGCTTAGGAATCATGCACTTTCTACAGGTGTTCTGATCTGGCAAAATGACAGGTATAACTGCAAAAATAAATAATTATTTTGACTTTTCGAGATATTAATATCGGTAGAATAGTTTTTTATTATTAAGTATTCTTTTTTATTTTTTTTACACAGAAAACGAACAATGGTGGTAACAAAAGTGGGCCATGATGATGTGAAAAAGTTTTGGAAAAGATATTCAAAAGGTTCCTCTTAAAAAATTAATATTAAATAACATTGATGGAAACAAATTAAAAGCTAAATTATTACAAATGTCTTACATTTTCATTAGGTTCCGTTGATAAAGATCCCTTTTTCACATAGACATAATGTACAAATACAGTATAGGTATTAATATATTTCTTAGAATCAACAATGAAAATACATAAGATATACGATGTAACTCTAAGATTTTTATTAAGTAAAAACATTTTCAAATAATACTGTGTAAAATATCTTAAAATAACAAAACTTCGTGTACATAATTACTGAATTTTATTTCTTTTATTCTTGCATTTTTACAGTAAATGAATTTTGTCATATTAATAAAAAACAAAAAAAAATGTAATTCCCATTATATATGACATCTGCGATCAATAAGATTTTACGTTTTATTTTTTGTCTCCTTTGTATTTATTTTCTAATGATTGTAATTAGACTGCATGCTTACCAATACACCAATGTGATAGTGATAATTTCAAACTTTGTACCACATATTGTGTACAGTTTTATATAAAAAACGGTATTTAATGTCAAAGTTATCAATCCTTCTTCACAGAAGTACTTAGTCAGTATGTATCATTGTTTAGCATCAATCCCAAATATTAGATGCTGAAGGAACTAGATGTCAGCGCTGCGGTGCTGCTTTTGGTTTAGGCATTTTAGACAATAACGCTTGTATTTCCTTTTTTTCATCGTACGTTTTCCACAATTCATATAAATTTATGATATAACGAGCTATTTCTTGAATTTTTTCCATATCTGCATTTAATTCTGCAAACCATGACTTGAGATCTTTTTGTAATATTACACATGCAATCTGTAGGCATCCTACAATAGATTAATTTTATTTAAAAATTAGTCCAACTTGTAAAAATTCATTATTGCAATTAATGTAATATCTACTAGATAATATAGTTCTTACCAATGGCTATTTGATATGGTGGATAAAGAAGACACACGTCTGTACGTAAACTATCATTAATAATACGCCAAGCTAATGTTAATAGTTGGTCATCTGGCCCTACATCTTGAATAAGAATTAAAAGAGGTCTGTATGGTTGGTATACGATTAAACAACAATCTAAATGCTCCAAAAGATAAAATTCGCATTCAAGAATATGATTTGTACGATATGGAAATTCTTGAGAATATGCGTAATTAAATTTGTTTTTCACTAGAAACAAAAAAAAAAGAAACGGTAAATAAAACATATTTTTAATTTAAATTAATTGTAAATATATATGCTTTTTTCTACATACCTACTGTTTGACAAGTTGTAATTAACCTCGTATTAGAAATAACTCCAAACTCTTCAACTTTTGAAGCTAAAAAGACTGATGTTGGGGCTAATAATAAAGGATCGATACACTTTAAACTATTACGAGCATAGAACCTTTTGAAATATACTGTTGCAGTTGCAATTACTTGTTGTCTTAATTTTAATTGTTCACCTAACACTTGAATAACTGTAACAAAAGAAAGAGAGAAAGAGAGATAGATACAAATAACAAAATAATACATATATTCATATATTCAAATGATTTCTCAACATAACTTATAAAACATAGAGATGTATATTAAATTAAACTTACGATTAGAAAAAAAGATAAAAAGCTTTTGATATTCTTCTTCCGTTAAAATAGATAAATCATGCTGTCGTTCGCGTACTAAGTCTTGTTTATCAAGTAGCCACTGTTGACTACAAAGTAAAATAAGTTGTTCAACGATTGGTTATTTAATTTATTATATTAAAATTATATCTATAACTTACTGGTGAGAGCTCTGCCAAAAATTTCCTGCCATTCTTCGATATTTGATCACAATATTTTAATTACTAGAAGTAAACAATCATCATGTATCAATTTCAAAGAAATGTGAACTTCACTTACTTATGTTATATTTACATTTAGGCATATTATTACGAAGAAAGAAATATTATAATGTTCTTATTTTCAGAACAAATTAGCAATATAAATCAAAATTGATTAAACAAAATTTGTGTTTTGCATAAAATTATTATTAACGATCACATATATGTACATGACAAGACCCTTCACTTGAAGCATGTATTATATCAGCGACAGGTACGGACAAAATATGAACTACAAGGGCAAACGAGGAACACTGTCTCCACCATGTGTCTATCATATCAATCTTTAAGGTTGTATAGGTTATACCTCTCTCTCGTACGAAACATAACAATCGGGTTAATGTAAATTAGAATAGATAATGTTAATACACTGTGAACTCGCATTTTACATTATCTCACATTTATATTCTTCTTTAATGATAGCGTGCCTGTCGTAGAGATCCGTGATTGATTGATTCGACTCAGTGCCTGTATGCATTTAATTTACGATATAAATGTATAAATGATAATAAACATAATTGATCCAAGGACCCTATCGAAGGGTCCACTCGAGAGAAACTAGAATAATTAATATAAAATAATTGTTCAAACTTCGATGAAAATAAAAAACCACAGAAGAGTATTTAATTCCAACTGAAATTTTCATTCGAGACAAATAACTGACCTTTCTTAACGATTCTTGTCTTTTTGTTTTTGTCACGCAACACTCGATTCCTCTTAGGCTTCGCTTTATCATCAATCAATAACAAAGAATTATACTTTGCCGGCGGTTAAAAAACAGATAACTTCGTTATCGCCCGCAAGCAAACCATGAATCTACCTTACCTGACTATCAATCGGTAACAAAAAATGGTATATATTATATATTATTTCATTATATATGTATATCTATGAAAATCTATTATATTGGATATTTAACTGTATTTAATTTAAAAACAGATATAATAACAAATACATTAAATAATTAAATTATCTCTCTATATTTCTGTTGGGACACGATAAATTGACAATTCGAAAGATAGAAAGAATTATCAAAGGATATAGTAAATTTTGATTTAATTAAAATGTAGCCATTAGCTCGACAGTACTTTCATTACTTTGATTTCTCATATATTATATATTTATTATAATTTGGAAATAAAAACAAAATCAATCGCCAAACGAATCAAACATTTTATAATTAAATAAGAAACGATACAAATAATATCCGACTTTTATATAATCACAAAGAGGCAAACGTTAGATTACTATATTCTTTCTTTGCTTACTCAAGAATAACACACACACACACACATGACAAAATTATTCAAGATAACAATACTAAATGTAATTGTGATAATACTCTTCGATTATAAAATAATATTTCTTCGAGTATTAAGAGATGTAAAAAATAAGTTTCAAAATGTAATTATCTACTACAGTGCATCAATAAAGTACCAATATGACTTTCACGTACAGTTCTTTTATCATTTAAGCATAATAATACAAGGAACCCAAAACAGTAATGTATACCACATCTGTATCTTTCAAGATCCCGCATCCTTTAGAAATACAATTTAATTTCTTTTTATAAGAAAATAATTTACAGAATTTAGCAAGTTAATTATCCTTCTATGTTACACACTATTAGCGGTCTAAATAATGTAGTATCGAGTTTCGTATCTTTCGATCTTGGTAACCATTGGACAAAAAGTTCTTTGCTATTTCTATGTACAATTGAGGGTTAGGTATTACAATTACTGTAAAACTACGTAATGACGTTTATATTACGACCCTTAACGTTAAAAAGTACGTTAAAAAGAACACTTTTATCAATTGACACTTTCAATAGGATGAGAAATTCATTGGTGCATACATCGAAATGTAAGTTTTACTCGAAGTATTTGCATCATTTTAGATGGCGTTATAGATATTCACGGTATTGGCACGAAAATCGTATATATACACACACATATATATTGCTAAAATAAATAAAAAATTATTATGTTCGGCTTTATAGCGTTATTACACGGGGAATACGAAATGCAAGATCCAAAATCAGAAGCCGATATGTAGGTAAACTTGACATTTCACAATTTCTATCTAAAGTACTAACTAATAATAAATTCTAATAAACATTTATATTTATTTTATATATGGGTTTTTATTTTTTTATTTTTTTTTTTTTTTTTTTTTTTTTTTTTTAATACTCCAGAGTAAATATTACATTCGTGGACAAAACGGGAAAGAAAATACCAATAAAAGGTAAAATAGGAGATAATGTACTTTATTTAGCGCACAGATATGGAATTGAAATGGAAGGAGCATGTGAAGCTTCTCTAGCTTGTACTACATGCCACGTGTATGTACATTATGACTATTTAAATAAACTTCCTCAAGCAGAGGAACAAGAAGAAGATCTATTGGATTTAGCACCTTTTTTAAAAGAAAATTCTAGATTAGGTATGATCTCCGTATATTTCATAGAAATTATATTCACTTAAAATTGTTGTTTTAAATTATAGTCTCCTTGTTTTTTGTTTCAGGTTGTCAAATAATATTAACCAAGGAATTAGATGGTATAGTATTGGAATTACCTAAAGCAACTAGAAACTTTTATGTAGACGGTCATACTCCAGCTCCACATTAAAATAGACAATGTGTATAAATATTTTTAATTAATTAATTTATATATCTTAGCAAACGAATAAGCCAGCAAATATTCGTAAATTGTATAAAGAATAGTTATATTATTTTAATAAATATGTTCATTTTCATAAATTAATACACTGTAATGTATTTAATAATGTTATACATAAGATGGTTTATATTTATCTAATGTTTCATTATGATACAATATATCTTATTTTTCATACAGCTGGATTATGATACATATTTTTTTAATTACAATGATACAAGATTTAAACATTTATGATACAATAAATCTGTGAATTAAAATCTTACTCGTTGATCTTGCAGCATTTACATTGTGAGTGAGTGTCTTGCGGAACAAGTTTTTCTTACGAACTAATCTCACATCACTCAAGTGCTGCCATAAATGTTTAACACTTGTTTTACTTTTGGCAGGCACTTTGCAAATTATCCCAGTTTGACAATTTTTGTAATAGCTTTGTGTGTATTTATATGTGCATATACGTTTAAACTTATTTATTTGTGTAAATTTTTTACACATAACGCTTTTGCCCACACGCACGAACGCACGTACGCGCGCATCATGCATGCAACCATATATTCTTCTACTTGTATTAATGATTATGATCACCAACAATATTTATCATTCTTGTACAAATTATATTATTTATATTTTCTCCCAATTAATTGATTATTATGATGCGATACTTTTAAGATGTGGTTCGATTACTTAAACACTCATACTAAATCATTGAGAAAATTTTAAACAAGATATTTATCAGGCACACTTCATTTGTCAATATGTAAAAATCATAATACACATATTTCTCATTTGGTATAGATCATCACAACAAACTTACAGAAAAAGTAACTTTTGTACTTTTCTGTAACCAAACGATTGGTATTATACAAATGATATCTATAGTAGAAATTACAATGAAATACTATGAAATCAATATATATTTATAAGAACACAAAATTAATTCAACAATTGAGTAATTGTGAGTTAAAAAATACTTGCAATTATTGTTAATAAGTAAATTTTAAATTAAAAAAAAAAAAAAAAAAAAAAAATACAAAAACAAAAAAAGGATACCAAAGCTCTGAGAGATTACATTTAAATTAAATAATATATGCATCACTAAGTATAACTTATATTTTCGTAAAATTGAGGATAATTTTATTATGCATATGTATCTATAAATAGTATATCTAGCGCGCGAGTATGGTTATTGTAAATGAAACAGTTTTTTTATCGGATAGCAAGTATTCATACAAAAAAACATTATCTAGAATTTTTTTTTGTTTTTTTTTAAATCAGAAGACTGAAAAATACTATAAAACAAAAGAAAGTATGATCTAATTTATGATTTTGCATGTATTAATATATGATAAATAAGAAATCGTAAACATAACATAAACAATTATTATATTAATGAAAATAATGATGAGATATATATACATTTTTAAATATACTTTAGAAATCTTTGTACTCTAAATTTAGGTTAAATGAAAATTTATGAGATATTCGCAACTAATGAACATAAGCTATTTCTCATAATTAGATTAATATCCTTTGATTTTTATTTTTATTTGTTTTTCTTTAATCACAAGCATTGATCTGTTTTCTAAATAGAATTAAACTCGTTAAATGCTATTCAAAGTATTTATAGAAACCTCAACATTACTGTATTTATTTAGGAACCAATTTTGTAATATGTCTCTCTCTCTCTCTCTCTCTCTCTCTCTCTCTCTCTCTCTCTCTCTCTCTCTCTCTCTCTGCATTATATTATTATTTATATGTATGCTATTTTAAAATGAAGTCAAATATAATTATTAAGTAAATTATTTAAAAATAGATATTCTAAAATATAATTAAAAATTTACTGCATTCAGATGGACATAATGGAACACATCAATAAAATATTTATTATAAATGGATGGATGTTTAAATCAACGTTCATAAATATATGAACTACTATGGAAAAATGCTAGCCATCATATGACATATAACATTTAGATACTTCAATAAAAATTTTCAAATAAAACAAGCATGTATGTACAATAATGCTATATAAATGTACATACTTTTAGAATTTAAGAATAATAAATTGTCATTTTAGGAGGAAAATACAAATAGTTGTTTTGTATAAACTTTTGATACTTCTTTTGTATGGCATATGAGAAGCAATGCATAAACATTACTATATTAATAGACTAGAAATATTGGACATAACAAAGTATTAATTATTTAAATAAGCATAGACGTATACTATTCTTAAAATACATTCTTTGTCACTTTGTACAATTCTAAAATATATCATGCATTGCTGTTATTAATGTTTGCAGAACAATCACATGCTTGTAGTTTAATTATATAACAAATAACATATTTCTCGTAAATTGTTTCTACATATACATATGTATTGTTAGCAATTTTGTAGCAACCATTTCTTAAAAATAATATTGTAAATATTTTACAATATCAATAAGCTGATCGTGAAGAACTATCTAGCACAACATTTTGAAGCTTTGGTTTAAAAATTATTTTACAATCTCTATATATACAATAATTATCTTTATACATAGAAATGAATGTCAAGGTGATTTACATAATATGATAAACAAATATAAGAATCTTTGCAATGTTAAATTTGTGCTTAGCTGTAAAGTATAACAGCATGATTTATATTATGGCACTATTTATCTAAGAGTATCATGATCAAATGGCAAATCAATTTTTACGAATATTTAATCAGACCTGTACGTATTTTTTAACATGTCTTTTAAATATATATATATATATATATATATATATATATATATATATATATATATATATATATATACATATATATACACACACACGCGCACACACACACACCGCATACAGGATGTTTCAGTTTTTCCGCCAAATTGCACCAGTATACTTTACATAGGAATAAGAAAAGAAATATTATATAAACATAGACCTAAAAATGCTTTGTTACAAAGTTATAAGAAAAATTAAATAAAATAATAACGGACTTATTGTTATTAATACGATACCGTATTCACCGCGTAGGCAGTAAACGCAAACTGTGTAGCGGATGAAGATCGTCGTTATGTTTATTACTTGACAACGTCGGAGGTCATCAATGTATCTTCTTTTATTAGTAGACTTGTATTTTTAACGACTTTTTTCGTATGAAGAATAAGCAGATATGATTTACATCTACGGCTACTATAATGAACAATAGTAAACACAATAGATTGCTATTACACAGTAATATATCAATAATAATTTAATTATTATTATTACTTTTTAACAAAGCATTTGTAAATCTATATTTATATAAAAATTTTTTCTTATTTCTGCTTGTAAAATATACTGCACAGTTTGGCGGAAAAAAATCTGAAACACCCTGTATATATATCTTTCTAACATAATTAGATATGAAGGATCAAGATAATAATTATTGCTTAAGCTAGCTGCTTCTTAATTTATATAAGATAAAATAAATTGGATCCACTTAAAAAACACTAAACTACTACTAAAATGAAGCAGATCATAAATATATTTACAAACTTTCAATAAAACTGACCTGCAAATAAGGAAGAATTTATAATTTTTTTATAAATATTTTAAATATACAATATTACTACATATAATATACGAATAAATATCATCAAAAGAGAGCATAAGCATTAGAGAGAGCATTAAAGTAAAATAGTTTATTATCGTTAATAATAATAAGTAAAAATTAAGATGATAATTATGAAATACTTTAAGTGCCATGAATAGTATTAAGAATCAGATAATTATTTAATTAGTTATATTTTAATCTATTTTCATGTGTCATTACTCTTTATTAAATAATATTTAGACAAATGCAATTAATGATTATAAATCTTTTCTTTACAATAGGCACTGGTCACAGATATTTATATTTGTTTTATGAATATGTTGTATCTGTTAAATATTAGCTACTGTTTGCATCTCATGAGATGCAGCCAGCTTTTGTCAATCTATTTTTATCGATAAAAAACATAAAAATACACATATGTTCTAAAATATCACAAAATTTGTACAATATAGGCACCCATAAAATGGTTTGCAACTTAGAAGATTACTCAATCACCTTGACAATTATTTTATTTTTTATTTTTTAGGAAATTAATTATTCAAGTGACTGTAGCAGCAACATAGAATACATGCAAATATTGCAATGCTTTCCATCATATATTTTAACGAGATAATTTTCAACGGCTAATAAACGATAAATTCAGAGCAATTTTACCTTATCTCAATTAACTTTACATTTTCAATTTACTCTTGTTTCCCCACTTTATTACACGCTAATAAGGGCTAGAAAATTAGCAAATACTGGCTTCAACTTGTTTAGTATAATCAGAACTTATGAATAGAACACATTCTTACACTTTCATTCTGACAATCGCAGCGATGCTCGATTCCAGTGTGGACATTGTGCTTCTATACACACATTACACGAGGCAGAGAATATTTCAAACTGGTAATAAAAAGTTTTCGAGTCATTTCACAGCTGCACTCTCATAATTTACACTTCTCATAATTTACACTTCTTATAATTTACACTCTCATAATGTACAATGCACAGTTGCTCAGTCCAATTGCTGCTATCCAAAGACCAATTGGTGGAAGTGTAAATACTATCTCACTTCCATCTTTCAATCGTTTAATATACAGTTGTGACTAAACAATTCATACTGCTAATAAAGTATACAAAATGTACGGAATATACACAGTGTGAAGGCTAAATGCGACATCTTGTGCTCGTATCATTTTCTTTCAGTTAAATTCTCACAGATGATGTTGGTGAATCAGTGCGTGTACTGGAAGCTGTCTGCCCCTTTGATACCTCTGACAACGTCCCATACTCAGATCGTGACATTCATACACATTAGCGACTGCACTACGCGATGATGAAAACTTGGTTGTCTCAACTGAGTATGGAACAGAGGCATCAAAGGGTTCCTTTGGTTATTCTGTAGGATGATGACGACCTCCACATATTCCGCACGACATTCCACACCAATGAATAGCTTTGAGTGGGGGGTAAATCCATAAACAAGGAACGATCAGTGATAATAGCGCTAAACCAATCCATCTTCGTCCGCATCCTTCTTCTGTACTACTACAACTACAAAATTACATATTAGTTAAATTTTAAGTAATCATATAGTGCTTTAAATTGGTGCCATAAAAATTTCATATAATCATAGAGCATCATCCAATATACAATAATGTTAGGGAATGATGATATATGTCCAAACTTACCTG
This sequence comes from Dolichovespula saxonica, assembly GCA_911387935.1. Classification (NCBI taxonomy): domain Eukaryota; kingdom Metazoa; phylum Arthropoda; class Insecta; order Hymenoptera; family Vespidae; genus Dolichovespula; species Dolichovespula saxonica. The sequence continues at coordinate 4,238,360 of OU427001.1, forward strand.
CAAGGATTTTGGGCAAAGTCACCTTCAGCATCGCTCATACAATGATACAGCATACACTGAGCACATGATAAACAAGAAATTGTTGCTATTCCACGTCTAATAGGATCAGGTGCATACTCGCAAGATCCCCTAGGATTGTGCTGCTCAGAATAGAATTCTTGGCAATGTTTACATTGTAACTGAACATTACGTTTAATAGTATTTTTTGAAGGTTGAGACACTATAATGTCGGGTTTTTTCAAAGAACTTCCAGTATTGTGCTTGTTTAATCTATCACTTTTATGATCATCAACGATGGGATATAAATATTCATGATTAACTGTTGTGAGATGCACATAAGAGTAATTATCAGATCCAATATCTGCAGTTGATGTTAAAGGATGTTGAGATAGTGGTACTTTGTTGGTAGATCCACCAATGTAATGAATAGGTTTGTATGAATCAAGAAGATCTGAACACTGGGAATGATAATTAGGTACACGAACTACTCCACGAGATGTATTCAAAGATAGACGTGGATCTAGAGGATCCACAGGTAGATTTAAGGTCTGTAAAATTAGAAAAATAGTAATTGAGTTTCAAATACTTATTTTAAAATATTTTAGTTCTTACCATAAAAACTTCTTCATCACCACCATCTGAAGAATTGACGCACAATGTAGATTCCGTAAGTCCTATAATATTAATAACAAAATACTAATAAATTTAATTATCTAACAATTGTACAGCAAACAATGATAGACTACATATTTTTTTGTACAGCTTATCAGATGTACAATCCGTATAAAAATGCAGCAAAATAACGAGTGCAACAAAATCAATAATTAATGAGATATATCATTATTTACTGTATATTTATTATTACAGATTTACTATTTAAGATAACAAAATAATAGACTTGTATACTGAATGTGTCCTTAATAATAATTATTTGTTTATACACACACACACACACATATTTTAATTTTTTTTTAATTTTCAGAAGAAATAAATCACTTTATATTACTAAAAACACATTTTAAACATAAAGCATAAAAAGTACCTTTAGTACAATTAACATGCTTTAAAATTTAAACTATTAATATATAATACTATAAATCTTACCATCCAATAATTCTTCCATTGCAGTACGCACACCCTTATCAAATGCTCTCGCATCTGCTGCTGTTTGAAATGTTAATCCAAATTTTTTCTCTCCTGTCCGCCAATGGTGAAAAGTTGGCATTACCTTGTTATATTCAAAATCCTTTTTGATAGTACAACTAAGAACAACCTACAAAAGTAAAGAATATATTAAAATGTATCATAGTATGATATTAAAGCACTTAACATTATGATTTGCTATTAAACTACAAAGCGTATTACCGATTGATCGGTGATACGTTTCCCATAGATCAAATATTCATGTTTTCTATTTGTCGCACTAAGTGGAGAAGTATTAGATCCATGACCCTGTGCATTGACAATTGTACTTGAAAGAGGATTGGTGGTCAAAGTTGTGTGTACATTCGAAGTAGAGATGTTTGTACCGTTGATATTATTAAACTGAAGTCCATCTACTGAGGCTGCTCTACGTCTGACCGAAACATTTGCTAAGCCACCACCGCTCAGAGGAACCCATCCACCCGAACTGTCATCTCTTGTCATTACTTGGGCACGAACCCTCACTAAGTAGTTACCACTAAAAAAAACGATAATCAAAGATCAGTTTAAGAGAAATTTTGGATTATTTATTGCTATGTATATCTACAGGATGTTACCTAATAACGGGATTCACGACTTAAAAATAAAACAGATAGTTCGTATAAACGTATTTCCAATATGACCTTCTTTTTGAATACAGGTTTCATCATCTTATGACAATTGCTTTTTTCAAAAATTCTAGGTAGTGCTTAAATTTACTGGCAACCTACCTTGTTCAACACATTGCTCAAAATATCTTGACATTGTCAATGGATGAATTTTAGATGCCTTCTAAGTAATAATCGAGTGGATTCAAATCTGGAGAGCAAGCTGACCAGACAATAAGGCCTGGACAGCCTGCTACCTTAGATACTGCCACATTAATAGCACTAACATACAATACAAATACTTTACCTTTGTTGAGCGCAAGATAAGAACCATACCATTTAAAACACAAGAAACTATGCATGTCTATGTTTATGGATTAGTGAGACCTCAAAATCTTTTAAATTTTGTAGATAAACAGAAAATCGATATTTAAGTTACTCAGAAACTCAGAAACATGGTAATATTGGACATATGTTTATACGAACATTTCTTCTTATTTGTGTACTAAATCCATCATTGTACTACTTTCCAATTATTAGAAAATAGCCTATATATTTATATATATATATATATACACACACACACACACATACCAGAGAGAGAAAGGGAAAATTGTATCGTGGAAAAAAAATATCGATGAGTTGTATGCAAAATTCGTCGAACATAATTGGTAATGCTTCAAATATGAAACGACATCGTGAAACGTTGTCGATCGATAAAATTATTAAAATTCGAAAAGAACGTCCATCCGAATTAAAAATTAAAAGATGATAGGGAAATGGGATTTGTTTCAATTAAAATGTATTTCATCTGATCGCCGGTAGATACAGCTAGATATAGCAGATGTTACACGCTGACATCGATTCAATGAATGAACAGTCAGCCATGCACGAACACACCGGATGACATACACACGTACGTAGAAGGGAAAAAAAGAGGAACATACGAACGCGTACATTTACATCTGTAAATTCGTAGGAGGAGCGTCGAAAAGAGATAACGTGAGAGATTCTCGAAAGAGGGGGAACTTAACGGTCGTGAAAAAGTCGCACAATACGCATAAAAAAAAGTGCAAGGGGGGATATACTATGGAAAGGGACATAGGAAAGAGAGAGAGAGAGAGAGAGAGTGAGCAAAAGAGAAAGAAAGAAAGAGAAAGAAGAGTGAACGTCTCTTTGGACGATGTGTACGAAGTGCATACCACTTAAAACATGGTGGGGACGCACGGTCTCGTAAAAAGCGCAGTAACGTAACGAATGTTTCATCTTTCCGTGCGGAACCATCGTCATACGTAAAGTGGTACGGTATCATTAAAGAGAAAGAGCAAGTGAGAAGAGAAAGGGAGGGAGAGAGAGAGAGAGAGAGAGAGAGAGAGATTACTTACTCCTCCAACTCCTCTGTCATGATTCGAGCTGTCGAAGCCTTTACTCAATGCCCACTTTTTCCCACACTTCACCATTTTCGTTGCATTGAAAAGACTTTCGGTCGCGATTCTGTTTGTGGAGCTTTTTTAGGCTAGTGCCAAGCACAGGAAGCGCCCCAGACCTCCTCCCCCTCGTAGTCCCCGTAGAGTTCATCCCCACGCCTGACCTCAGACGACGAACAGTCCACGCCTGTTCCCTTTCGCATCCTCGATCGCGCATTTCATTTTAAAACTAAATCCATCTCCAACCTGTTCTCCGACGATCGTCGTAAATAGGATGAGAAAGGAAATACACTAACATTATATATATGTACATACACACACACACATACACGCATATATACGTATATATATATATATATGATAAAATGTATACGTATGTGTATGTATATAATATGTATGAATGTATATATATATATATATCTACGTAAATGTGGATGACCGAAAGGAAGGAAGGACGATACCCTGACAAACGATTCGTCGCTTTTACAAACGTGAATTTCCTCTCGATCGCGACGTGACACTTGCGAGGTATATCTGTACTAGTCGAATAGAACCAACAAGCGAGCGAACAGCCCGTACACCGCCACCCGCCACCCGCCACCACCGTCGCCGTCACTGCCACCTCGGATACACGCGACACACACACTTCTTTGCCCTACAGATGCAATTGACTATATAGTGGATATATCGACTCTTACGGTGGAAGCCACCGGTCACTGCGCAACAGGATTCATTCATGATGTTCGCTCACACTCTAGACAAGGAGAGAGAAAGAGACAGAGAGAGAGAGAAAGGGAGGGAGAGAAAGAGAGAGAGAGAGAGAGAGAGAGAGAGAGAGAGGCAGGGAGAGAAAGAGAGAGAGAGAGAGAGAGACTTGTGCTTCGCGATTAAAGCGCACACTAACACTTCTCACTACTCTCGATTACCGTCTATGGCCTGATCGTTATATCCTTCCTTATGTTTCACTTTCCTCTTCCTTTATATGTCTATATTTGGTTTTTCGTTTCGGGGAAGACGAAAGAAGAAAATCCATCCGTAATATCGTCGTCGCGGTGTTACGTTATGTTTTTTATTTCTTTTTTTCTTTTTTTTTTTTTACACAGGAAATACGAAATGATGTCCTTTCAAGGACAGAAAATTATTGTTTGATGGAACGAATAGAAATATTTGCTTTAATGATTTGAACGATGTAGAAAGAAATTAGATATAATGACGACTGGGCCGACGAAATCTTCGTAAGATTTTTATAATTTCAATTGTAATAATATCAACGCTGTATCGTTAGATTTTTTTTTTCGCGTTCATCGGCTCTTCATTGTTTCAAACTGCCGCTATATATATGTCGAGTTCAAATTTTCTTTCGGCCAATGTCGCGAGTAACTATTTTTATTCGAACGTTGAAAACTGTGATTATATATGTGGTATTTTTTTTTTAATTATTCGATATTTAATAAAGACTACGTAACAGAGAATCGCAGATTAAGTATCAATTTCATTTCGATCTAATAAACGCGGGCAAACGGACGCCATTTTATTTCTATTTCCTCATTGTTAAATTTTCCGTTTTCTCATTGGTCGTTCGGTAAGATGTACCAAATAAATATTTTTCAACTTACCTGCTGTTTTTCCCCCGCTCGATATCGCGATAATTTTACTTTCATTAATTGAACATTAATATCGTAATTAGACAGTAGCATATTATTCATTATTTATTATTAATTTACAAGTAAGTGCATGTGAGCCTTTATACGCCTATTACTTATGATTGGACAGTTTGATACCAATTCTATAATGTATCTGACCTATCAACGTGCATCGTTAATATGATATACATCTAATTATATCATATCGTATCTATAAATGGACAACTAACTATTATATACGAATATAAATCGTTGTTTTCTTTAACGAAGAGAAATTCAATATTTTTATATACAATTACTTTTTACGAATGCACGTTCAATGAAAAGGAGTATTATTATTTTTTTTTTTTTATGAAATATGTCCTTACGAAATGATCATAAACATTAACACTTGATATTGATATATAATTCATAACATTTATTAAAACATATTGAAATTATTTCTATTTTTGAAATAATACAATTATTCAAATTCGTAGAATGTATTAATGCAACTTCTATCGATATGTTATGATCGATTAAATATAAATCGTATTTTTTTTTTTTAATAGAAGTAGAAACATATCCGTGTTGGCTTTTAATAAGTTTTATATGATATTTTTATGAGTCGTGCCGGCCATTGCGCGGTCGTGTTTTGGTCCTAGAAAGATGGCTGACTCTTGTTTTCACGATTCTTCGTATGATATACGGTAGTTTGAAATACATTACGAAAGTTAACATACTGTGCATCGGATAATTTCATTTATTCAGCAATAGGATTGTGTTATGCTTACGGACTGAATTTTTTTCCCGTTGTATTCTTCAGGTTTACGTCAATTGCGACGTCTTAAGCGTGTCGGTCTTGTAAGTTTTAATTTTATAGTTTGTAAATGATTTTTAACGTTTCATCGACTGTGTATACAAAGGAAAAGTGAAACTGAAGGACGTTGTCTAATCGAAAAAATGAATTGTGATTTAATAATCAATTTTATTCTTGGTTGCATTAGCTGTTGATCCATTGGTAATAACTATTTGGTTAGGTTGGTGTGCTAGGTAAGCGAATTACTTATGATACCTGAACGTTTTATTTCGTGTTCCTTTCGGTGGTTCACGTTAAAAAATGCTGTGGAATTAAATTTTTGAACTATCAAACGAGTTGATGATTTGTCAACAAAATGGCAACAAGTGAATTTGATGTGGAGCTCTTTGAGCGAAGACTTCATACATTAAAGGATTCACAAGAATCTATACAAGGTCTTTCAGCATGGTGTCTTGAAAGACGACAACATCATAAGAAGATTGTTGCTACTTGGCTACAAGTTTTAAAGAAGGGTAAGTTAAATGTTATATTGAAAATTTATGATCATGTATAGATATTCAATTTTTGATTATATTGCAAGCATATTTGTGTACTTGTTATATCAAGATATATACGTCTTTATATATTATGATCTATTACGAAAGATTGATATTTATATAAATATTGACACCAAGTAATTAATAATATGATTTTTATGTGATAGTAAAAGTGGAGCATCGTCTTACTCTCTTTTACTTGGCTAATGATGTTATTCAATACTCCAAGAGAAAAAACTTTGAATTTGTGGAATCTTGGGGTACTACATTACAACGTGCTACCACAATGGTCAGGGATGAAAAAGTTAAACATCGTATATTGCGGATATTTAAGATCTGGGATCAGAGACAAGTATACGATGAGGAGTTTCTTGCTGATTTATCCGGTTTAATATCCGCTGCTCCAAAGAAAAAAGTAGAGCCACAACCTGCTGCGCCACCAGAAGAATTCCAAGCTGCATTGTTGATTTCTACTATGAGATCATGCGCAACTCTGGAACAAGCAACAGATGCCAGGTTACGTGACCTAAGAGATAGTAATATAGACATAGAAAATGCAGAAGAGCTTTGTTCATCTTTGAAAGACCGAAGACGCGTTGAAGATGCTGAAAAAGAAGTTGATTCGGCAGTAAGAAATGTTGAAAATTATGTGCGTGCATTGGAAGCTGAAATTAGAGAAAGAACTCAGGTTCTTGAATTGCTTGAACAAGCAGATCAGTTTTATGAGACTCAACGGGGTGAAGTTAAAATAGTAACAAATGCAAGTACATTTTATCAATAGATAAACATTCCGTTTAGTATATAAAATAGAAAACAATTCAAAATGGTTTTTTTTAGTCATTAATCAATATCTTTACACATAGGCATATCGCAACTTTGGTAGTCGGGTGAAAAATTTGAAAAAGAAATTGGATGAATTGTTACCAACATTGGTATCTCCTATTCCATCGCCTGATGTGAATGCTCCATCTCCAAGTCCTGATAGCGACATAGAGCTACCAGGGGATGAAAATCAAACTACAAATCAGTCTGCAATTATAGAAGTAGCACCTCCATCTATTTATGGTTCATACACTCATGATTATGACCCCATCCCTGTTCCTGCTCCGGAGTTGACACAGGGACACGAATCTGGAGACTTTACTAATAATTTTTCATCGTTTATGGGAGGGAATGTAGATTTTGGTAATATGGTGAGATACAGTTTTCTCGTATGATTATGCTGTTACATATTTACAAATGATTATACATTATATGTTTTCATAGAGAAATTTGTTTAATGAAAGATCTACAACACCTACTATGATGACACAACAGTATACAGATTCATTAGAGGTAAGTTATAATTTATTGATACATAGAATATCTATCAGTATTTAAATTTGTTTAATTCTATTAGCCAAAGCCAATAGAAGTGATCAATATGAGGCCCTCCAAAAGTGAAAACAATGAAGATTTCAATATATCTAGTTTTTTGAAAACTGTCCTTCCTTCATCAGAGGGGACACAAGATCCTGGTGGTATACCAGGTCTAGGTTTAGATATTTCTGATCCTCAAGTGGGATCTCCTCAGCGTCCTAATTATAGACATTCACCTGCATTAGGGCAGCTTTCTGTGACTCCTACACTCTCACGAATGATGAGTGCTCAGGGTTCATCTCTCGGCACTTTGAATAATTGTCCAATGAATCACAGCACTCCTATTTCCGTTCGTAACTTACCTACCGAATCACACACTCCTTCTCCATATTCCAGTCAAAATAGTCAAAGTAATATCACTGTGCCGTTTGATGGTTCTACTAACGCGAATGTAGTAAATCCTTTACCTCCCCCACCTCTCCCACCACCTATTTTTCTCGACGACGAAAACTGCTACAATAAGCTGCCACCTAAATTTCCTACATGGACTTCTTCAACCGAAATCAAAGAACCAGCAAAATGGGAAGAAAAAGGTATGGACAATTCTAAAAAAAGAAATGAAATTTATTTTTTGTTGTAATTGGAATACTATAAAGAATACAGTATAGTGTGTTATGTATCTCCAGGTAAAAATAGTATGAATCCATCTTGGCCTGGTGAAAATGATGAAAAAAATAAGACTTCATGGATAGATGGTGCTAATGAGAGATGGGAGTCAAGTAATGACTCTGTTTGGCCTAACAATATAAGAGGGAAAAATGAAATTCTTTCCGAGACTCCAGAATCACCACCGATGTATGAAAAAACAGGTTTCACCGATCCCGTGGAGTACAATGATTCACAACCTCAAGAGCCTCTTCTTAGTAGTGCTGGAGATGTAGATCATAGGTAGCGTATTAACGATTTTTATTCTCTCATGAAATCATGGATGTATCTTTTTATTACTATGTATATATAGGGTGATACCAATACCATTAACATCCGAGAATCAATTACCATACAGCCTAATAAAGGCAGCAGATGTTGATCATCGCAATTTGATAAGTCTAACAGGAAGTCCTGCAAATCATAACACCATTAATGATAACACCTTGAATGTATTACCAAATAATAATACTTTATGGTCAACAAGTGACCAGGATTATCGGTGAGGATTTGTTATGTAATTATTACATTTATTTTGTACCAATTTTTACGCGCGTACACATAATATACTTTAAATTTTGTCGTAATTCAGGCAACACATGCAGCCTGGCGATATAGTGGAGAGCGTTGATATGGAAATGTCGGACGACGAGGCGGATAATAAACCGAAAGGTAGAATTTTAGTCGATGTTCGATCTCAAGATCGTGATATGAGAGCAATGAATCCAGCGCAGTCTGGGCAGAGTCAACATTTAGATATGGACATGCGTATGATTCCACTACCCTCCTCTCAAATGTCAGTACCTCGAGGTCAAATACTGCAGGATGTTCATGTTATTCATCCTGGACCTCCTCCACCACCCCCACCACCGCAGTTTCATCAACCTCAAAACAACTTTCATCAAACTCAAGCCGACTTTCATCATAACGCGCCAGTGGACTTTCATCCGAATCAACCGAATTTCCATCAAAATCGACCACCCCCGAACTTCCTTCAGAATCAGCAAGAATTTCTTCCAGGGCAGCAAGGTTTCCACGAGGTTCACCAACAGACGGCCCAGCAAGAATTTGAGTATCATGACAATCAACATAACATTAGATCGAATCAAGATTTCCACGGAGAATCGCAATTGCGCAACAGGTATCAACCAACGGACCATCAACATCGCGATGCTCCGACTTTTCATAGAAATGAAAGGAGTGGCCGCGGTGGTCGAGGGTTTCCAAGGAATCGACGAGAAAGATATTCCGATGATCATAATCATAAGCAGCGTACTCCCACAGGTATCCGAAAATCGAGGTCACAGGAACAACAACAACAACAGCAGCAGCAGCAGCAACAACAACCGCAACAACCACAACAACCGCAACAACCGCAGCAACAACAGCAACAGCAGCAACAGCAACAACAACAACAACGCTCGCCGCCAGAAATTCTTCCAAATAGTCGTCCTTTGTTATTACAACCACCTGAAACGGTCGTTATTCTTGATGACGAAGGCATGCCCATAGCTATGCCCGATTTCGAACAAGGCGAGACACCGGCTAGCATACAAGTACTTCAAAATTCATCGCAAGAGAAAATCTGTTCGTCGTTGTCGGTCGAAGATCACAGAACGCAGCAGGACGTGTCGAGTTCACGTAACTCCGAACACAGTTATTCTGCTGGATTGGATCACTCATCGACGAACGAAGAATTGATCAAAGTTACCTCCGACAATAATCAGGAGGAATCACCTCAAGAATCGGCAATCTCATCGGAAGAAACGAAGAATCCTCGCGACGAGCATCATTACGTCTCCGTTTCGGAATATACGGAACACGTTAATTCAGAATCTAGTCTGACGGAGAAACGTATCGGCGATAACAATTCCTCATCACTATTGGAAAATCAATCTCAGGACGATTTTACGGACGGGCCTCAGCTTACGGAACAGTTAGAGGTTCTGATCGGTACCAATGCGACGTCCTCGAATGATCTGAAGAGACCGTCGATTAATGGTGAATTTGATGAACAACAGGACGATGTGGTTTGCAATAAAAGAATCATTTTATCGAACGGTCCGCAGCAAGCGGTTAATACAGATCCCGGTTCGAACGATCCCGGAACGTGCGGTACATCGACAGACGTTCATCCTGCTACGGGATACGAGTACGATGTGCACAGTAACAATCCGAACTTTCGGCCACGAGTCGGAGGGCCGGCTATTTTCTCACCTTGGAGAAACGGTCCTCCCCGCGGTAGGAGTGGTTTTCGGGGTGGCCCTAGGGCTCCCTGGATGGACAGGGGTCCACGTGGACCGTCTTCCGGGAATTTTGTTCCGAGAGGATCAAAACGGGGCGGACAATTTCGGGGAGGTGGTTTTCGTGGTAGGGGGAGAAGTGGTAACTGGTAAATAGAAACAGAGGAAGATCTTATTATCGAGAGCATTAGAATTTAATCAACGAGATCGATCAACATCATAACATCAGCACTTTAATGATATTCTGTGTATACATACATATATATATACATATATATATACATACATATGTGTACACATACATGTGTATGTATATATATATATATATATATATATATTTTATAATATGTATTATCAATAATCACGTTGGAATACATTCATTGTAAATTGAGGCGACAAAAGTGATACGTACGATGATACAAATATCTTTTTTGAGAAAGTTTCAGGGGAATTATATGTGTGATTAAGATTCACTTATATACATACATATATATATACATACATATATATATATATATATATATATATATATATATATATAAACAAGAATAACGTATATAAATATATACATGTGTGTGCGGTCGTGCGTGCGTGCGTGCGTGTGTCTGTTTGTATGTAGATACGTATTATATATTATAAATACGCATTATATATCTACATACACGCGTACATACATTTTGTTAATACCTAGCGACATCATCGCAGGCGGCTCTTGTATAATTTTACAGGTAGCGATTAAAGGGCAAAAAAAAAGGCTGGCATGAATCTATCTTTTCGATTGCCGTACTTTGTTGGCCTCTATGATGATGAGCGTGTATCATTATACCGAATATTATACTATAAGAAAGACTTGTGTTTATGTTTAAATTCTTGCAACTAAAAGATAATCATCTTCCACGTTGACTCATAAAAGCCGTAAAATTTAACTATAAATTTTGCCCATGTTTTATCATTCTTCTATTCAATCTATCTCTCTTTCTTCTATATCGGAATAAGTTTCTATAAGAAGTGTGAAACACTAAAAAAATATATGGTGCAATGCGTTACGCTTTTTATCCTATCGTTAAAATGTGCTCCCAAGAGTCATCGTGATTTCATAATGTCAATCTCCTATATCGCGAAACTATTGCCCGATTCTTCTTCTCCCTTTCTTTCTTGCCTGTTCACTTTCCCCGCAGCTTCATCGAGATCCTATTATAAAAAAAAAAAAAAAAAAAAAAAAAAAAACAGGCGTGTCAAGGAAACCTCGAAGAAAACGAAAAAAAAAAACAAAAAAGAAGAAAAAAAATGTATTAATAAAATCCAGTGTTTATGTTGTGGTTCACTTGGTACATTTTCCCTATTTTTTTTTCCAAGTTGTGTCGAATAGATAAATGTTATCGACAAATCGATTGTACGAGCGACGATTGACGCGATGATGAAGTAATAATTACAAAGCATGTAGAGAGAAGCGTTTTTGCTCGGTGATCCGTCGATGACCACAACACAGTGATACAAATGCGAACTTTTATCGATTCAAAAGGAAAGAAAAAGAAAGGAAAAACGTCAAATTAATTTTCTCTTGATAATTATCCCAACTCATTGCTCGCTTTTGTTCTTTTTTGTGAATATATATATATATATACATATATATATACATATATATATATATATATATATATTTATATATAAATATATATATGTGCGTATGCAATACACACGTATACAAATTTTATTTATCACAAAAAAAAGCAAACAGCAAAATGATAAAAGAAGCAAACTCGCTTGTTTGATTTGCCGAACTCTCCGATACAAGATTTTTTTAAGCACTTTCATTTTTTATCAATATAATAAACATACGAAAGAACGTTCGACACTTTATTTCCGTATTATAGTACATAAAAGACGAACGAGGAAAAAAACAAAAACAAAAAAAAAAGAAAAGAAAAGAAAAAAGAATACAAAGGGCGTTTTTATCGCATCATATAAAACTATATGCCACGAAGCGTTTGTGCCTAAGGTTCACTTATATTTTTTAAGTTGTTGTTCCGTTGTTACACGGAAGAAAAAAAGAGAAATGTATTATTGAAAGGGAGAAAAAAACAAAAAAAAAAGAAAAGAAAATACAAAGGAAATAAGTAAAGATAATGATGATATATCGATGAATTATAAATAATAATAATAATAATAATAATAATAATAATAATAATAATAATAATGGTAATAATAATAATAATAATAATAATAATAATAATAATATTCGACGTCCGTCCCACGGGGAGAAATCTTTTTATTATTTTTATGATAATCCTAGCTCGGTTTCTCGTAACGAACACGAGCCGAGTACTCGGAGAAAATCGATTGGTTGAAATAAAACTCCCGCCGTCATTCTCGACGCGATGTTTATTTATCGTTGAAATATCATTTTTTGTTTAACAAAAAGGAATCATTGCGATTGTATCGACAAAATATCATTTCGAAAGGTTTTCGCTCTTAAAAAAGAAAGAAAAAAATAAGAAAGAAAGAAAAAAATAAGAAAGAAAGAAAAAAGAAAAAGAAACTATTTTTCCTATCGATTAAAAAACATAGATTGTAAATTCCTTAGAGTTTTATAGTTTTATTATTTACTTATTTTTATTTTTTTTTAAATCTTTTCTCTCGTTTAATATCGTGTAAAATAAATTAGGAGACGTTCGGTATTGGAGTAATCTGTGATATACATCGTATTAACGAATAATATTAACGAAGGAAACGAAAAAAAAGAAGAAGGGAGAGAGAAAGAGAAAAAGTGAGCAAAGTCGATCGCGTCTTTTTTCTTTGTCTTTTTCCAGTCTTTCTCTCTCTCCTCTCTCTCTCTCTCTCCTTTCTCTCTCTCTCTCTCTCTCTCCCTGTTCTGTCTCTCTCTGTCTCTGTCTCTGTCTCTGTCTCTCTTTCTCTTTCTCTGCTCTGTGTCTCTCTCTGTCTCTCTCTCCTCCTTCTTTTTCTTTATCTCCTTGTCTCTCTTTCTCTATCCCCCACCGAAAGAAGTATTTTTTTTTCGAGCGAAGTTAAAAAAAGAAAAGAAATAATTTCGAATTTCACGCACGTGGGGAAGTGTGCGGGGACGAGATTGACCGTATAAAAATTTCGAAAGTACGTGCACACACGCCATGCACACGTGTATATATGTGTATATATGTATACGTACAAATATATAAATATAATATCGTTATATTACACGAGTGGTTGGTTACGTCATGTAACATGAAGAGGATCCTGCGTTTCGCGAACAAGTACGTTCGCTTCGCGTTCGACAAATTGTAAATTATAAAAATAATTACATATATGATAATATGAAAAGTGCATATACGTATATTTCTACGTATAGAATAATATATATCTATATATATATATATATATATATATATATATATATATATATATATATAGATATAGATATAGATATATATAGTATAAATAATGACACATATGTGGAAATGCGTACACACTTACATATATAATTATATTCGAAGGAAGACACACATGTATATGTGCGCGCGTGCGCATTAAGAGAAAACTTAGAGCAGAGTATATATATATATATATATATATATATATATATATATATATATATTATATATATATATATATATATACGTACACACATACAGAACACATACTCGTAAAAAGAGAAACACATACAATATGCTCACGTATATTAAAGAAACGTGTAAAGTTTAGTTTTAGGTATATTATGCGGAAGCATATTATACGTACGTATAAAGAAGTTCTTTTATCGTGCGCTATCTAAGTGCGATAATAAGAAGTAGCTTCTCGCTTGTTAAAATGCAAATCGATATTTTCTCTCTACCTGTACATATATACATACAAAAGTCATTTTTTTCCTTTCCTCCCCCCAATCCCTTATTCTCGTCCCTCTTCTTTTTCTTCTTTCTCCTTCTCTGTCATTCGCGTTAACAGGTTGCTCGATTTCGTTGTGTTGTTGTCGTTGTTGTTATTTTTGTAGTAGTAGTAATAGTAGTGGTAGTATGTATGTACGTACGCACGAGCGTAAGGAAAGAAAAAATTCCCAGCGATGAAATTGAAAGTGACTTTACGTCTGGGTTGCGAAAACAACACGCGTCACAAGAGAACGTGACGATGGGTTTATGGCACGTCGTTATCGTCATACCGTAAATTGCTCGTAAAAGTAGGCGAAGAAAGTATGAATAAATGAATTTCTAACAATAATAGAGAGAGAGATCAACGCAAACGAATCGTGCAATTTTTGTTTTCGTTAGATTTCTTTTTAAAGAATCCCGAGATTATTGACATTTTCTAATTATTTAGGATGAACGATAGAGTTATTGACGATTTTAATGCGATTGTTTTTTTTTTTCATAATAAATAGTATACGTATCTTTATTTAAAATTAAAAAAAAAAAGGAAAGAAACGAAGAAATAAGAATTTCGATTATTTTAAACTATTTTACTTACGGTAGTCAGATGTAATTGATATTATTATCTTCAGCTCGGATTTACCATTTTATCTTATGTAAAGAATCTTATAATTAATAAGTTAAATAAATTTTCTGTAGAGACGTCGGCATAGAAAACAAAATATGCGCTGAAGAGCCTACATCTTTGTTATCATAAAGATGAAAAATATTGATATCCGATCGTTGTACCCTGAATATAATAACTCTACTGTTTACCTCAGTAAGAAGAAAAAGAAAAGAAAAAGAAATGGGTAAAACCGGGAAACTTTAGTTGAAATATTTACGTATAAAGGAACAAAGAAGCGAAAATGATCGAGTATGATAATAAAATAAAATGATATGCTCCATATTAACGAGGTCGTTGTTTCCTTCCGTAATAATTCCGTGATCCGATAATTATAATAATAATTATTATTATTCTTATTATTATTATTATTATTATTATTGTTAATCATATAAGACACAACGATGATTTTACTCGTGTCTTCTCAGGCACGGTAAAACCTTCTCGCGATATTTTATGCGAAATAACACGCTCCATTAATTACTTAATCGCGAAAGCGGCAACGTCGTTTTAATAATAAGAAAGCGAGTGATCTCTTCTTAACGAGAGCCTCTCAAAGAGAAAATTTCTCTCAAAGAAAATCAAATTGTATCCTTTGTAGTAACCGACCATTCGTATAGATAGACAGAAGCTTTTTTCTCTCTTTTTTTTCTTTTTTTTTTTTTTAACATGCTTCCTCACAATTTTTTACGAGCATTTTACAACGTTCTCGACGCAATTTTACTCATAAATTACGTTTCGATTTAATTCTCTCGTTGTAATAAAGAATTTTCTATTTTTTCTATCTTTTTTCTTTTTTTTTTTTTTTTTTTTTTTTTT
The DNA here is from genome assembly GCA_911387935.1 of Dolichovespula saxonica. Taxonomy (NCBI): domain Eukaryota; kingdom Metazoa; phylum Arthropoda; class Insecta; order Hymenoptera; family Vespidae; genus Dolichovespula; species Dolichovespula saxonica. The sequence continues at coordinate 4,254,202 of OU427001.1, forward strand.
TTTTTTTACCCACAAAAGAAAGTTTTCCGAGGCTATTCTTATTTTTTCGCGACCCCTTTGATCGATGGAATTAAAGGAAATTGAAGGTGAGATAGAGAGTATCGAATTAGGGGAATAAATGAACAGTAATGACAGAGAAAGAGAGATAGAGAGATAGATAGATAGAAAGAGAGAGAGAGAGAGGGAGAGAGAGTAAGTGAGTGGGATCGAATGAGATGGGAATATATCTCTTTGACCTTAGCAACGGTGTCACTAAGTGATCGATTTAATGAGATCTCGAGATTAGAGTAGATTCGATTATTTAGCGAGGAAAAGCTCTATAACATGTTAGGCGAGAGAGTATTTGTAATAAGATCATTTTATTGTGATTTAACGTTACGAGGTTTTATACGAGATCGTATAGAACGATCGTGCATACCGTGTATGCTGAACATTTTGTACATTGCCTAATAAAAAGGATATATCATCTTTTATATTATAAACGTTTCTTCTTATTTATTTGTATCCTGAAAAAAAAGTCCATTTCATTACACATTCATAATGTGATTAATTATAACGTTATAATATATTAATAATTAATATGTTCGAAGTAGTAAATTTTTTTTTTCTTATCTGTGACAGGTAATCTGTATTTCAGGGTTATGGTACACGCATAAAATATATGAAATTCTAGCACGCGCGCGCGTGCGTGTGTGGTCCAGCTTAAAAGGGGTGCCGGCGTCTTGTTGGCGGCACGCGAGAACTCATATATTCAAGTTACGTACGTGTACGCATATATGTAGATTTATATACACATACATGGAACCAAGGTAAAAGCATATTATATGTTACAACTAGCCGATATATTAACTTTTACTCGATTAACGTGAGTTCAATGAATACTTAAGCGTCTTTGACTAAACTACATGGCCTAGTTCACAGCTCGAGATGAATGGCCGACATGAGTTTTCAATTTTTCTTTAACAATATAGTCGGTAGTTCTGTGAAATATAAAATATCCAATATTTTAGACAATGGGTAGGTGTCCTTAGCGATATATATATATATAATATACGTACAAATCTGACGCAATATTTAATAGATAATACAATCGTGTTTATAATTTATATACCTACTTTATTTCCATGCAAATTTCCACGATGATAAGAAGGATTTTTAATGTCGCAAAGTATGTTTCTGAATAATAAAAAATGTTCACTTTCAGATTATTATCATAATAATGTAAAATTTATTTATAATTTGAAATTATATGACTAATCAGGATCAATTTTATTTTTTATTATATAGTTAAAATAAAAGAATCGCACGCATATACAAAAGTATAAATTATTTATCGTTGTTTCTCAGATAATTAGTTTCTATAGATTATTGATATGGTACGATCAAAAGTATGTTTAATTCTTTAAAAAATCAATATGTTTGTTTTATCACAGATGGCAGCACATATTACTGACAATTGTACAACAATCCATAATCCTAATTTCAACCCTAAAAGCTCTTGTCAGATAGTTTCGCAGTACGTTACTTGATAATAAAGATTGGATTTCACCGATAACGTGGGTGTCCTGCCATAAGAAACAAAGTTTCTTGCCGACGATACGTGGGCAAAGGTCATTGGGTAACTTTTTCAAATAAGTTCTCTTTTTCTTTTCTCTTACGATCCGATCAACCCAAGCATGTGATCGAAACGGCGTAGAAATTCTATTGTAAGAAGGATGACATAATATCATAGACGTCCTTTATCGGCATCTTTACGGTTAGCATTCACGCATGTTAACGTGCGTACCCATTAACTTTCCGATAGGACGTTACGATAATAGCCAACCATTAATGTATATTTACATATATATATACACACACATATATATATACATATACACAACCATGCATAAACAATATAATAAATCCCAAATTATCTTAACTGTCCGCTATTTCAATTCTGTGTCAAGTTGGTACTAACGAAATAGTACGCTTTTATCTTATTAAACCGAATAAGATTGTATCGAAAGGGTTAAAGAATAATCGTTTGTCACCGTTCGACCTATCGGTTCGATTGTGAGTAGTCTTTTCGAGGTCAAGTAGCGTCCTTTTATCGAATTTCCCGAAGGACGAAGTGTCTGGTGTGCGACCTCATGAAAATTCAGACGTCGTAGAGATGCGAGTCTTTCATCGAGAGAAAAATAATTTCCCATGTAAGAAATCATAAGCCTGCCCTTTCTATTCATCGCTAATCTAGGAAGAACTCCAAAAGGATAATGCCACTCTCCGTACTCTCCTCTTTGTTCATTCGAAACGATCACAGTCGTATGAGTAGTAACAGTAGTAGTAGTAATAGTAAGAAGCTAGCAAAGCGCAGTATTAGTAAGAAGTGTTAGTTATCATCATAGTTGCTATGTATAGTTGTGCATGTGTGTGTATATATATGTGTGTGTACATGTAAGTAGTGTTTCGCACGTCGATGCTTTCATTCGCCGTCGTTCGTTCGGTCGATAGAGCCGAACTCTCTTTCTCTTTCTCTCTCTCCCTCTCTCTTTCTTTCTCACTAGGGCCCACTCGACAGCGCTCGGTCTTTTTCGGATTGTTTCGGTACGTAAGAGCGCTGTGTCTCGAAGTGGGGGAGACAGCCGCGAGAGGGTGGTGGTTGCGTGGCTCGCCACTTAGCGATCAGTCGTCTCTCGGACGCCGGAGTGTTGGCGTTGCGTCCGAGGCTCTTCCAAGCGCGTATTTCGCGTTTTTCTCTCTCCCTTTTTTTCACTTCGCACCGCCTTCCTTTTCACTCTCTATCTTTCTTTTTTTAATAATACACATCATTCTTTTTTTCCCTCGTCCCTTATCATCCATAGATAGTTCCTTCTTTAATCTTTCTTAATCTTTTCTCATCGGCTTTTTTTTCTTTTCTCTCTTTCTCTTTTTTTTTCTCTCTCTCTCTCTCTTCTTTTTTCTTTCTCTCTTTCCTCCCTTCTTCGTCTTTACGTAGTTTACATCACAGAAAAGAGATACGCATTTCGCGCCGCAAAAAGCGTGCGAAAGCTCGATGACGTTGTCACGCGATTCGGTCGATCCTTGAACATCGATTGCCCCGAAAAGGAAAAAAAGTGCACAAGGCAGGAGAGTGCGAAGAAAAGTGCATCGCGGGATATATCGAGGAGTAACGCAAACTACGAGGGTACATAGATCTATGAAGGAAACGAATTTCGTTTCCCTTGGGTTCAACGATATTTATCATCTTTTCTATTTGGGAGGATAGGGTGGCAGGGGGATGGGGCGGGATCTCACTACTCTGGGATCATCTAGATGAAACCTTTGCTTTTCTTTTTCATCTCGACAAATTCAATGGAGAGAACGATCTCTTGTTCGTATTAACCACGATTTTTCGTTACCTTATAACTTACGAAAAAGGGACGAAAGACTTTTTTTCATAGCTCGTTATGGGTTCGGTATAATGGCTGTTTAGAATATTTGGAAAAATGCCATGAAAAAGCGGCTCACGCTGCGTCTAGACTCCCCCCACCCATTCAACAAGCATTAAATTCTTATTTCATCGCGAGAGCCGCCACGTTTCTTATTTAGGTATATCGGAGCGTTTATGGTTACGGGTTTTACGAATGGAAAATATTAATCATGTTTTAAAAGTCGAACGAATATTCAGACAAACACCATTTATCAATGAATATATCGTTTATTTTCAATTTTTAATTTTTTTTTTATTGTATTCGTTTCAGACTAAAGGTCGAAGCGATAATGAATGTACACGATACGAAAGAAACGAAAAATTTCTTTCTATCATCGAACTTTATACATAAAATTTATTCAGAATAGTATATATATATATATATATATATATATATATATATATATGTATGTATATGTATCTATCAATCGAAATAATTATTTTGCTGAATCGATGTACGTATATACCTAAGATAAAAAATGTAGCTTCACTGAAGGATTCATGATGCGATTAGGTGAATCGTTTACGTTGAACGGTAGGGTGGTTTAGGTTATACCATTCGTCCGACGAAGATTAGATTTTATTCTTCCGATTCGTAATATAAACAAATCTCGGTATTTCCGATTGGATGAGTAAATACAAAATCCCCGTTGATATTTGATCGCGCTTAATTAAAAACTGGGTAAACTGTGTGGAAGAAAAAAATACACAAAAATAAAACTACAAGGACGCATTACGTACTTCGTATTTACATGTGCGTTCGTATATGCGTATGGGTTGTGTGTGTCAGTAATTAAAATGGAAACTTTTGCTTCCGGAAGTCGAACTTGCAGAGGGTAGATTATAGAACGGATGCGGGCGTTATGTTATACTAGTATTGATAGCAACTAGGTCGTACGTTTGTTACCGTATTTAGCCCGATTGTTACCTTGTTTCATTTTCCTTACCAAGATTATAGTAACAAATGATTATTTTGACACACATACACACACACATATATAGTGGTTTATATTATAATGTTAAGTCGTTCGTTCGATTCTATTTCTCGAGATATATTTTTTCTCTTTCTACATTCTCATATGAGAATTTTTCACATGACTTTAACATTATCTTTTTGGAAAATATACGAACTCGTTCGTTTGTAAAACGATTACTATCTCTCGAGAATAATAAATTATACATACGGTCGATTATAATTATATATGTATATATGTATATATGTACGCTTGTAAGCGCATATAATAGCAGCTTTAAAGGTCAATAGAGTGGCTAATGCAAGATATTTTATTTTATTTTGTTTTTTTTTCTTTTATTTTTTTCTTTTTACGTGATCGATAAAACGATTGATGTATTTCATCCACGAACGGAACGATGGCAAAACTTTCTTCGCGTGTTCATTGTGGCCAAGTAAATTACTCGATAGGTCAATTAATTAATTAATTGAACAATGCGAATAGCACGATAATATCAATTATTCTATCGAACGTTCATACATGTTCAACATTGGGATGATATATTTACGATGTGGAAGTTTGTTTGAGTATTCATTTTACGGCATTGTTTTAACTCCCATAAGAGTGTTTCGTTATATGTGTTTCGAATACTTAAGTTTATCTTACATTCCCTGTAATCAAATCGTGTTTAAACGTGGCCGCGATATAACTATTTCAAGTAGATGTATAATTCGTTAATTAGTAAAAACATTGACTCTAGCGCGTGAAACAAATCTGAATATTCAGAGTCGATTGTTAATGAATTAAGTTTGATTGATTTCATTACTGTAAAATTTCTTTTTTTAGCTTTATGGTACAAATTGGAAGTTTGATTCTGAAACGCAAACAATTGGGCCGTAAAAAGAAGTCTAGTTCCATTGAATCTCAATTGAATGGGCGTCTAGAAGAAGGGCGTATGTTACATTTCGTAGAATTTATGGGGAAACTTAAAAGCAATTCGTCGTTCACCGGTAGCGATTAAAGAAGTAAAATAGTGTAAAGTACGCTCTTCTTTATCTTTAAATAATAAATAATAATCCAATAATGAATAGAAATATTTTTAATGAAAATAAAAATTTTTAATAACTAATTTTGTGTTCGCAATTAATAAATTTACTTTCTCATTATTGCATTATTATTTATTATATTAAAAATAACCGGCCAAATAACTATTAGCGGTTTGGAATGCCAATGGACAGTATCATCCCGCAACAAAGCCGAGTTCCTCGCAGCATATTTTCTTGTTACTCTCCAGAATAGAATGGATGCTAAATCTGCATTAAATAAAAAAAAAAAAAAGAAAAAATTATCGCTTACGTATGTATATATGTATATATGTTTAAATTATTAAGGGATAGTAAAGTTATTATATTCTCATGTTATTGCGAGATTCTTATATTTATGTTACTGTCGTATTAATTTAAAATTTAACTGAGAGCCACAATTTCTTTATTCTTTTGGTGTAAATTTTGTCCTCCAAAATTTTTTTTTTTTTTTTTTATACGCGTATAGAACCTGTCGTAATTTCATATAAGAATCTTTTCCACTTGGGTAATAGATTTAACACAAAGGTTAAACAGACACGTCTCTCTTTATTAATTCCACTTGTTAGTACAAATTGCGCATTAAATAATTGAAAAAAGGCGTGGATGGTGCAGTGAGAAGACATGGATATAATGGAAGCCACATGAATCAAACAGAAATGTAAATAATAACTGATGAAAAGACATTGGCGATGTTCTCCTCCGTTGGATTTTAATCTTTTAAATAGAACCCTTTTAGGAACAAGTACGATAACGAGCACGGTAACGAGCTTTATTGAAAAGATATATAATCGATTTAACCAAGAGGAGAGAGCCAAACAAAACTATGATATTTCCGTAACTTGTTGTATGAAAAGACGATTATTCGTTCGTGACGTAAGGCATTTATGAAATCCATCCAAGTTCGATTTAATCTCACCGATTTCAATCGAACTTTTCTAATAGAAAACTTTGAATCGTTTACTGTGAAATATAAGTATCTAGTAAGTACGTAAACTTAGAGGCATGTAGACATGTAGGATGTGTAAATAATGGAATGATACTTTTTAAAAAATTACGTCGAAATAGTGGAATAGAAATTATTTTTCTTTTTTTGGTCTAGATTTTCGTGTACAGGGATAGACTTTGAATATTAACAAATCGTATTTGTACGCAGGCATTTTCTTTAAGGAGGTACGAAACAAAAGTGGTAAAAGTACTTTGTTCTTTTCTTTTTTTTTTTTTTTTTGTTAATTTCGTTTCAACGAATGGAATTCAAAACCTTCTCGTAGTATAATTAGATGGAACGTTTAATTATAACAATTACGAGGTTCGTATTCTTCAAACCAATAAGTACGTACTTGTTAAAATATTATACTTCTAATTTGCTAGTACCGTAATCTTTTAATTGCCTCGTCTAATGCTAACAATTATTTATCTTATCTATAGTCAAATCTTTGGAATTAACATCGTTAGAATTTTTTCTTTTGGAGGTGCACTAAAAGCATCGTTTTATCAGAAATATCCAACCATACTGTAAAACGCGATAAAGCGGATTACTGTAACATGTATTGTAACTTTATAAATGATACCGAAGTGTATTAATTAAGCGGTTTGACGATCACAATATTGAATCAATACGAACGGTCAACATGACCTAGGTGTTAATATAATTTAAATCATTTTTATATGTTAAATTATTTTCGGAGATCACATCGGGGGACGAATAAGAAACGATACAATTTTCTTAATAATATTTCTTATTTGTTAATTACGATAAAGCAGATTAATATTGGTCAGAGTTAATTGAACGTTCAATTAATTCAATTGACAATTTGAAATCCGAGCCTTGAACATTTCGACATAGTTGTGAAACGATAACATGATATATTTTACACCCACCTGTAATAAGCCGCGAGCATTCGCAAAACATTCCGTCTCTCTCACTTTTTCTCTAATTTTTTTTTTCTCTTTTTCTCTTCCTCTTTATTTCACTCTTGTTAGTACATTTTGTCGATAGTATATCTCGCGCGGAAAGTCGTTAGAAAGTGGGCCATCGGTTTCTGAACGAAAATTAAAGCCCCGAATGCATCAACTGGGACCGTTAGCGATACGAGGATTTACGAAACGGAAAGTCTCGTAGTTCGAGTAATTACTTCTTTAATTCTTTAATTAAAGAGCGTAAACATTATCATTTATACCAGAAATATAGATAGATATAGAAGGTGAATGTGATCCACTGGAAATTGTTCTCTTGACAATAATTAGAAAACTTCGAAATATTTTATCTTCCATTTCGTTTTAAACTCTTTCGAAAAAAGTTAAAGATTAATTGCTATAAAATATTTATTTATTTATACATACATATTCTACTTTTAATTTCGATATTATAGAATTCTTAAATGATTAAGTACACAAGTGATTTGAACACAATATGTGGTATATATGTATTTAAATATTCTTTCTTTTGTGTGATTCTTTTTTTTAATTTCTTTCGATTTGCTTTTTATTTATTTATTAAATCAGAAAGAGTAATGTCTGAGAGAGCACGAGCAATTGTTAGTCTAGCAAAGAATGATATTCATTACGCGTATAGTTTTTAATTATCCAATCGAGGCATAAGCGAGATGGAGAAGAAGAGGGATGAAAAAGGAAAGCATTGTTTTAGATTAATTTAATACGCACCAGCGGATTCACGCGACGAATCCAACGTTAATTAATTTTTATTTTGGCTTCTCCAATTTGTCGCGCCGTTGGCGACCGATCGTGAAAATTCGAAGACACTCCTAGTAAAAAAGTATTATAAATGAATAACATATTTTTGTTAATGGAATATGTTAGTTAATAATGTACACGTGCGTTGAAATATTGGAATATAAAAAATATGCAAAATAAACAAAAAAAAAACAAAATGTAAAAAGCTATAAAATATTAAATTGTTTTAACGTTCAAAAATAAGTTACGTATTTATATAGAAGCAGTTATAAGTCCTTTGACTTTTATACTGAATACTAATCAAACGAAATAATTTAACAGAAAACCTATTAAATTAATTAAAATATATATATATATATATACATATATACACACATTTATATATATACACATATATACACATGTACACACATACACACACATACACAGATATCCAATATCTGATTCATTTTTGTTTTTATCGATTATACATAAAATAAAATAGAAATCCACATGGTTCTCCACAAATTAACGAATATCGTATATTCATACAGTTCATTTTTTAATTGGATTATAACGAATGCTAAATATAATTGGTACAATAGTAAGTATTAAAAAAACTGTTGACGGTTTAACGGAACCAAAAAGTCGAAAGCTCTTTTTCATTTTTCTTTCTATTTTTTTTTTTTTTTAATCAGTCCAGACCTAAATTTTGTTCGAAAAATTATCGAAAAGCTCGAGAATAAATGGATACGCATATTCGAATGGCGTTTTCTTTTGGTACGTGTCTTCGAGTACGAGTGATCGGTACGCGATCGAGGCGTTCCAAAGATAGTAGCCCTCTGTTTATATTCCTTCGCGTGCAGCTTTAACTAAAATGAAGAAAAAGTACGTTAGGCGAAGGAGGAGAAGGAGGTACGAAGGGTTGGGAGTGGCGGCTTATCGACGAAGCGTTAAATTCTGCAGAATCGATGATGCTCTCGGGGGCGCGTCGACATCTTGGATCACCGTTAAATTCCTCCTAACGTGAGAGCTTACTCTCGCTCTCGTTCGCTCTCTCTCTCTCTCTCTTTCACTCTCTCTCTCTCTCTTTCTCCCTCTCTCTCTCTCTTTCTCTTTATCTCTATCTCTCGCCTTCCGATCGATGATCCTTAGGCCGATTGATACTACGGTGACACATCATGTTATCGGAATCCGCTGCTCGAAAATTACACTTCAAGAAGAGGCTGAAAATCGGCGACTTGCCGGATATATCGAGGATTAATGCTCGTTCTCGGATGATAAAATGAGCAAGAGCGTGGAATTGCTTGCTGGATCGGAGGACAGTGAACCAATACCAGCCGGTGAGTAAGCAGTCGTTCGATCCTACGATCAAACGACGCTCATTTCTTTATTTTTTTTTTTTTTATTTTCGTTGTTGTTGTGTTTTTCCCCCAGCCCAACTCCCGTCCACTGCCCCGCCCCGTGCAATACATTTCGAAACGAGTACATGTATTAATCGTGGACTTTCTCGAAATGAAGTGTTCCATTAACGGAGGATTTCAATCTTAAATCCGTCTCGTTGTTGACGACAAGCGAATGCGATCGTTTCTAATTATTGTGAAGTTTACGATGTTGGAAATTTTTTCTTTTTTTTTTTTTTTTTTTTTTTTTAAATAAAATAAACGACCTAAAAGATGTCTAGGCTGTAATTAGTTCGCGAATATGTTTGCAAATCAGTTAAATAACAATGGAAACTTTTTAAGAGAGCAACATCTTAAATTGATTTACGTACAACACATCTGTATGATCGAGAATATATCGAAGTCAATGATATAACGATAGTTTGATAAATTAAATCATTGGCAATCGGACTCTGATCATTCCCACGTATCACACTAATTCTCGGCGAATGGACGTTATGCGCGAGACGGAAGAATATATCTTGGCGATAGGCCAAGTATTATTGTGCAATTGCAATGTGGGCTGGATCGAATAGATCTTTCTTTTGTTATTATAGAAGATGAGAAATCGTTAGTTGAAATATTTAAATAATATTTAAAAATAATTTATTATAACGGTATATAGTTAATGTTATTATAATAACATAAAAATATAAATATTATATATATATATATAATTAATATAGCATAAAAATATGATAAAAATATATTAATAAAATATATTTAATAAAAACAGTCCCGAGTGTATGCAGAAAGCTCAATGTAACATTATTACAACTTTACTGCAAACGCAGTATACATGTGTATATATATATATATAATTAACAATTTTTTAACAATTAATATTATATAAAATTATAAATATTTTTACAATAATAATAAAATATAAACATATTATATAATTAATATCATAGTATAAAGTATATATTTAAAAGTAATATATATAATAAATATAGTTACTCTCGACCGTACACAATTGTATGTAACAGTATACAATTTTATACAATGCTATATCACTTTTAAACGCACATAACCCCCGATTTTCTATCACTCTTTAAATATCCTTCACGTATGTATTCCTATATGTTTAAATTAATATTAATATTTTAATCGATTCACCGAACACACATTTATAGTTTCAAACGTACATTGACTTACTTTTATATATACATATATATTCATATATAATATATATTACCTATTTCATACAGCGACCTCAAAGTAATGTTTAAATATTTTTAATTTATTCCATAACATTACTATTAATGTTTCATTCTATAAAAATGTAAAAAGAAAAAGAAAAAAAAATCATCTCTTATCTTTTAACGTGCTCGTTAAGAGATTCGGGCGAACAGAAGTCCAGTCGATATTCTTCGACAGCTTCAAAGCAGGGTAATTCCTAAAATGGAACACGAAGTTCGTGTACAATCGAGTGAGTTTTTGAGGACGTCCTTACGAATTTACGCTTCGCGTTGAACTTTTATTTTTGACTCTGATACTGTTGAGAATCGTACACGTACATAAATATATACATAGATACATAAGATACATACATACATCCATACATATATACATATATTCGCGTTTTTTATTCTCGTTGGATCAGCATGTCTACAGTATTGAACGGGAATGCGATATATATTAGAGGCATCCTATCTTATATGCTCTTCTTGGGAGGAAGGTCAGAGGTAGAGCTCTAAGATTAAGCTTCGAAGAGTGAAGTAGTAGTAGTAGTTACAATCTTCTTAGTGTTCTTCCTTGCACGTCACTTTATTATGGAGAAAATCCCTTTCAATCTTTCGATATAAAAAAATATCTATAAATCTCAGTCTCTCTCTTTACCTTTCTTTTTTTTTCTTCTTTTTTGAAATGGGTTATTTCGCCTATCACTTTGTTTTTTTTTTTTTATTCTTCTTTATCAGTTTTCAATTTTATTTGGAGCGGGTCACGTGATATCTTTTTCGTCTCTATAACGACTGAAAAGTCTAAAAATAATAAACGACTTTGAAGTAAGACATTTATATTATCCGTAGATATATGTATTTCGTTTTATATTTTGATGCTAAGAGTTTATTTATGACAATATGCAGTATATATATATTTTTTTTAAATACAGCGTGTATTGTTCAAATTGTTCATAATGATGTTCATTGTTTCATAATGAAAAATAGCGATCAAATCGTGCGAATAATCGTCGTTTCTTATTCTTCTTTCATTAATTTATTATTATTTCAATAAATAATAGTCTCCTTTTTTGTCGGTTTTATGTAATAATACTTGTGCTATTTTCATATTATATTGCCTCATTATTTTTATAAAAGATACGTAAATAATGTATGCGTTTCGTCTCCTTATTTTTTCTAATATAATATTATATGTCTGAAATATAGAAACTAAAGCTTGAAATTTTTAATGCAAAAAGAATTAAAATTAAAAGAAACAAGATTTAATGCAAAATAAATGAGAAATATTAATGGACTAAAAATATTATTCTTCCGATGTCGTATAAATATTATTGATAATGTTATTAAATATAGATAAATTCTGATCAAACGAAGAAAGCATTACATTAAAAGAAATTTCCTGTAGAATTATATTCTATAGAAAAAGTATCCCATGTTTATCGTTCCCTTTTTAAGGGAAATTACTTTTCATTATGATCCTAAAGCAATTTGTTCCTTTCATTTTCTATTTTAGGAAATTAATTGCTGAAGAACTTACAAACAATGTAGTAGATAATACTGTTATATATGCCTCCCATATCTCATATATATATACAAATACTGTACTCCATTATAACTTTAAAGTGATGAACCACATTTTTTTCTTTTTTTTTTTTAATAAAATATTCAAAATTTATAAAATCATCGTTAGTTGATATTCGAAAGTGAATATTTGTTAGTTTCACGTCACATAATCCTTTTTTTTTAGAAAGGACAAAGAAATTGGGTTATGGAGGGTTAACTTCTTATTTCACAGAAATTCTTTTACGAGGACAGAGCTGTTCGAAAATAGTTTAAGGCAAGTCGTTAGACTCCTTGTTCTCGATTTTCTGCTGCTGGCTTTCCGCTGCTAGAATCAAACACGTTTATTTATTTAGCGCTATAAGAGGTTGGAACCACGTTGAACCATTCGATGCGTGCGTGGCAATGAACGACGATTGGTTCGTGCCCGTCGTATAGCACATTTCGTGCTTGCGAAAGCAAAACGAAAGATAAGAAAAGAAAAGAAAAAAAAAAAAAGAAAGAAACGAAGCATTTCTCTGATATTCATTACGTTAACAATGCCTTTTAATTCGACTAAACGTACTCGCCCACATCTTATCGCGAATCATCGCGCGTGTTAAAGCGACGAAGAATTCTATTGGGGAATCCTTTTAAAAAGTTGCTCATTTCCGGTATTACATTTTTCGTGACTCCATTTGATGGCGTGCGCGATTAATGAGACCTTTTCCTTCCGCGTTAGTATCTACGAGAGAATGAATGGCAATTTGTATAATATTTCAAAGTTGATATAGTCTAATAAGTGGTGGAATTTTAAATGACCAAGCACGATGAAGTCCTTCGTAATTTCATTTCTTTATTATTTCGTGTTATATAAATAAAAAAAAAAAAAAGGAAGATGGAAAAAATAGTAGAATATATGACATTTGAATTAATGAGAACAAACGGTCACGAGAAAATGGAATTTACGTTGCCTATGGTAGTGGCATAATATTTTCTTTTTAATTTACTATATCGTGCTTTTGTCATATAGAAAATTCAAAATGGCGGCGTTAACGACATGAAAATTAATTCCTTTCTGTCTGGAATCATTTCTAAAGTGACATTATAATTAATTAATTAATAAATAATAATAATAATAATAATGAAAAAGAAACCAACTCTATTAACAAATTGCATTGAGATATACACATCTGCGTATGATATGCATTATCATATGCAACGAAACATCGTTGAAATGCATTATTCGTATAAAAAAATTGAGATAATATAAATAAAATATTTAATTAACACGATTAGGAGCTTTGATATTTTTCTATACGTCGTATTTGTTTCACACGCGGCTTTAAATCTTATTATCTCAGAATTTAAATAATAATTCCATGCTCTAATAAAGAAATACAATAATTGTTCAGTCCGTTCGAATTGGAAATTAAATAAGAAACATATTTTTGTGAATCATCCAATAGAAAACCATTTTTTCGGTCTTTTTTTTTGCAATAGGCATGACCGAGATAGTTTAAATTAATAGTTGATAATATTTCAAATATTCCTGCCGAGTTTTAATTCTTTCATGATGCATGTGCAATTTGTTACGAATTTTTAAAATTTTTGAAATATCGCCATTTTGAAATCAGAAATAGAATCAAATCGGAACCATTCCGCGGATCATCGTGGCATGTAATATAATTTTTCAAATAGAAAATTCAAGTCAACCTGTTAAACCATTTACATTGTAGTACTGATATGTGCTTGCTTGCGCGCACGTGCACACATGTACGCCCACACCAATGTGAATGAATATGCATGCGTCGAAATATATTACGTGTAAAGATTTATTAAGAAACATAAAAGCTAGATAGAGATGTATTTCTTTAAATACACCAATTCAAATGTTCTTCCCACCGCCCTTTTTTATGATTGTTTTCATAAAAAGAATTTCAAAGAAATTCATTGTTATGCACGACACTTATTTTACATATATCCCTGTAGAATTTGATTTCTTTCCATTGTATGTGCGTATTTGTTTTCATTTTTCTTTTTTCCAAGAACTTTTTAATCCATGAAAATACTGCCATTTTAAAACAGATTGTCGGATCGTATCGGAATTATTGCTTATAGATCTTTGTTGCAAGTAAACTCATTTCTTGTATATATTTCTAATCGATCTAATCCAGTCATTTAGATGGTGCACTGGACGTGGAAACACATTGTCACATACATACATACATATATACATATATACATACATACATATATACATACATACATACATACATACATACATACATACATACATACATACATACATACATACATACATACATATATATATATATATATATATATATATATATATATATATATATACAGACACACATACACATACATACATATACGTTTAGATTTAAATACGAGTATGAACTGTCTTCGGTCGTGGTTAAAAATGAATGAAAGTAAAAAAAAGAACAAAAAGGGAAGAAAAAATAAGAAAAAAATATGGTTGTGGATCACATGTTCAGATAACACGACAGAGGAAAGATCGAGACTGAATTTGAACGGGAGCAGACAGCTTTCGAAAAGCGCCACGGAGCTCCGGGACAACGAAATCGAGAAACTCTCGCCGTCGCGGCGCGGCGAGGACGGTGGTGAGTCCGGGGTGATACATCACCACCGGCATCATCGACACGCGACGTCGGTGGCACAGCGCACCCACACATTCTTTGCGACATTGAAAAGTCGCTGGTCTCGTAGCCGTAGCAAAGAACGAAAAAAATCGAAAGATGGTGGCGGAGTACCACCGGCCCAAGAGGCAACAACCTTTAAAACAGCTGGCATTGAGTCTGATTATACGGCTGATTATTCCTCCGAACATAGCAGGAGCTCGTCGGCCACACAGAGTCCAGCCAGACATTGTCTCAAACATCCCGGTACGTTTTATTATTATTATTATTTTTTTATCGTTTAAAAGATATATATATATATATATATATATATATATATATATATTTTTTTTTTTTTAACATGTTGAACGCCAACGCGAATATTGTACATTTTATCTTAGAGGGTCACGGTTGAATATTTCATTACAATCGTACGATGGCGAATAATCGCGTAATGCGATCAAATGACAACTCGAAATACTCCTGCTAAACCATTCGTCGCAAAAAAAAAAAAAAATTTCGTAAAAAAGGGAAGTAACATGTTGCAAAATTTGCGTCGGTCAGCGAAAACTCTTTTCATACTGTTTTCTTTATGATCTTGTTCCGGAATATTTGTTAACTTTAAAATATTCGATAATAATAATAATAATAATAATAATAATAATAATAATATATATATGTATATCTGTATGCATATAATATATAATAATAAATAATAGAATTAATTATGAACGATAATACTTCATTTATAATTACAACTCAATAAGCTTAACTTAATGAAAAAAAATGATTTCGGTTTCGATGAAAGTTTCAACAAAATTTCCATTGAGTTTCGACAAGCTACTAGACACTTCCTAATGCAATATGCAATAACTTTGCTCGCCTTTTTAGCACACCTTCTATACTCGCTTTGCGTAGTGCTTAGAGGGAGTACCCTTTTATCTTCTCTTCCACTAAATATGGAAATTTATACTACGGGTCACGCTAAAAGAAATTAAAAGAGCCTTGCCTTCTTTGATTATTCTTCCATCCATAGATTATATCGAAATAATTCTGACGGGATAATAATCAGAGATTTACTTGATTGCTGTCCTGAATAAACTCTATTTTTATTCCCGTTAACGTGGAATGTCGCAATATTAAAACGATAAAAACCAAAGGGAGAATAAATGAAAATTAATTTGTTTGTACATATATTCGTTCTCAGCTTTACCGATTCCAAACATTTTAACAAATGTATTATCTATCGATTAAAACAAAAATCTTCAGAATCACCCCTGACACGAGTAGGAAGAGAAAAGATCTTGACCCTGCAAGAGGACAGTCCTGGAAAATGCAGCGATGCGTCTTCGAAGGGATCGTTGAATCGTCAGAGTTTCAAGGACGTTCATACGAACGAGGAAGCACGCGGTTCCATGTCGAATCAAGATGGGGCCTTCGTCCAGGACGAAATTATACGTAGGAGGGAGTTAGCGTTGAGACAGCACGCTTTCTTTCAGCTTCGTCTTCACATAAGGAGGGGCGCCAATCTGATGGCCATGGACAGATGTGGTAAATGAATCATTTCGAAGGATTATGTTCGTCCTAACGGAAGAAATCTTACATGGAGATATTACATATATATATTTAATATATATATATATATATATATATATATATATATATATATATATATATATATATATATATATATATTATAATCGTAGGTGCTAGCGATCCTTACGTGAAGATAAAGTCTGCCGGAAGGTTATTGCACAAATCACGAACGGTTCACCGTGATCTAAATCCAGTTTGGGACGAGAGCGTTACTCTGCCGATAGAAGATCCTTTCCAACCGCTCACCATCAAGGTAGGTATAATGTCATTTATTCACATCCCCCATTTATATTCGTCGGTTAGTTCAATTCTTAGTTTGTTCGTCCATCATCCTAGTCAATGTCAAATATGTCTTTCAACAGAGCCGTTAGAAAATCAGAGTATCGATCGTTTTATCTGCCTCTCTTGCTGTTTTTTTTTTTCGACTAGCAAACGACCTTCGACGTTTCGACAGGTCTTCGATTACGATTGGGGCCTCCAGGATGACTTCATGGGAGCCGCTCAGTTGGACTTGACGCAATTCGATCTTGGTTACCCTCAGGACATCACCTTGGAATTAAAAGATCCGGCCAGGCCAAAGCAACATTTGGGTGAAATTTGTCTCACTGCTACGTTATGGCCAAGAAATCAACAGGAAAAGGAACAGGTATTACGTTTGTCAAATATGATAATTTTATTCTAATGAAATCGACGAATCGATGGATCGAATGCAAAGACACCCTCGTAGTTGGTTCTCTACTTGCACGGGCATTGCATCCCAAATTCAACTTCTTGATAATCAAGTTTCGCTTAAAATTTTCTTTTCTTAAATTTCGATAGTAAGATATATATAACGAAATGTACATTTGTTTTTAAGAGATCCGACATTTTTCAATACAAATACGTGGTACACAAAAGTATTTATTTGATAGCAATCAAGATAATTCATAATTATATAAAAGTTAAACTAAAACGAATTCGTGCAGAAAGATATTTTTCAATCATTTATTTTTATGACGAGTTGCAGTTTTTTTTATCGCTCATCAAAGACTTAGCGTGTTGTGATTATGTGCAATACTCCAATGCATCGAAATCAAATTCAATTGTTTTTTTTTTTTTAATGCGATTGTATTTAAAGCGACACATTGTTAAAATTTAACAGTATTGTTATCGATTTTACTTGGAAAATATTAAGATTGGTGTTCGTAGAAATAATAACTTATGCACAATAAAGCTGCTTAACGTGTAACAAAAATAACTTATCTATTGTAGAGTCATATCGCTAGGCCTTATCTACATTGTAATATAATGTAGATAATATTATTATCGATAATCAAAAGATAAATCACCAATAATATTGAACGGTCGAATTTGTTTTTTTTTTTAAGGATCAAATGAAATTTGCAAGAAGATTGTATTTCAGAGTGGCAAAATCTGTAAGGAAAAATCGTGACACACAAATACGGGAATTTTTAAATTCCGTTAAAAATAGTGAGTTCAGAGAAAGCTTATATTATATCTCTTTCGTGATATTTTTAGAAAATCGATTTGAATATTGAAACTTGCAAGTCATCAATTTAAGTCATTTTTCTTGTTATATTATCACCATCGAACAATGAAGTTCCTTGTGATATTGTTGAGTAAAATTAATTGTTCCACTTCAACAAATTATTTTATGTTACGTATTATGTTGGTATCATCACGTTGATGGAACAATTTGTCAAGCTTTATAGATCGTTGGTATGGCGTCTGTATCCATACACGTCACGGTCGTTCTGTCCGGTTATCCGTTTATGTACTCAAGAAATTTATTATCTATCGCTGGTGATTACATCGTAAAGGTTTCAATGTGTTCCTTTCGAATATTGATAACACGTGGACTTTAACAAATATTTCTTTATTTTTTGATAAATTTCTTGAGAATTTATTGTTGTACGTAAGATTTATTTAATATTGCAAATAAGGTCTCTTATTGTAAATTAAAGACAATTCTGAAAATACAATAAAAAAGAAGTGTTGCGTTACAATAAAAGTCAAGTAATTTTATCGTACGTACATGAGACTTGTTTGAAACGATGAAAAATATATTGACGATAAAATATATATATATATATAAAAAAAAAGAAAGATATAAAAAAGCGATTCGATTGAGATTAACAAGGATCAAGTATAAGTACATATTTATTCGGTCTGTATTTTTTTTTTTTTTTTTATTAACCAGTGGTAAGCATTTTGTAAAGTAAACGGTCAATTTATACGAGTATTTTGATCAGTATAAATAACGAAGTGTCATGCTTGCTTCGGAGTTGCGTAATCTATATTACGTATTGACTCTTTATTATAAATATTGATCGTTTATTTAAAATATTAATGAGAATTTAGAAAAAATACCGACCTGCTTGGATACTAGAGCCATTTAAATTGAGCGCTATTTTCACGAGCACAGCCAAGAAGGTTACTCAACACGGACGATGGCAGGCTCAGTTATCAAACTTGTTTACCATCCTACGTAAGTTTCCTGGTGCGTCGAGTGGAGAGGGAAAAGAGAAAAAAAGAGGCAGACGGCTCTCGTGGCCGCCTGGTACGATTAAGTTAAACGCTTTGAACGTGGTGTCAGTAGAACTGCAAACGTTACGCGATAAAGTTTCCTCGTTCGCGTTACTTATTTTTATCAAAGAACAGTTGCCTATGCGGGTGTTGCGTGGGAAATGTCGATCTTTCACAATGAAACGACTACATTAGGACATGTATTATCAACATGTGTTTATATTCCGACGATGACGGATAATAAAGCGTGCTACAACAAGTGTGGCACAACAATGTCGAAAGGATTATAAATTTACGAGCTTACTTTTGTTGTCAACGACGAAAAGAAGAAGAAGAGGAAAAAAGGAAAAAAAAAAGAAGAAGAAACGAACGATACGAGTATTATTGAATGATATTGAATGACTCGGTTGCGTCTTATCTTTTTGGCCTTCTTCGTGAGTCATATATTTTAATAACAGTGCACTTTTTTGTGAATATGACCCCGGTTGCCCTTCTGTCACTGTGTTATTCTCGACTCAAGGATATTTATATATATATATATATATTTTTTACAAATATTGTATACGAGTTACGCAAAAGTTCGAAAGACAAGAACAGGTATGGAATGACCAGTGAATGGACATGCGTGTATGAATCATCGGTTTAATGTGCTGTTATATCTATAGTTTGAAATGAAAAACTTCCACTCATATTTATATTAATATGCGCGCGTCCATTTGAATCATTAATTAAAACGATTCCAAATTGTTCCTTCCAAGGAAAGAAAATATTTGAATTTCAAGTAAGCAGAAAAATCGTGACCTCTGCTTTTATTTCCAGCTAGTTATTATTTTCTTGTGAAATACGATGGAGACTGCGTTCTAAGAAACAGTAACTTCGTCGATCACGAAGATAATAAATTGAAGAGTGAAAACTTGTTTAAAACTGGATAGAAATATGAGTTCGATCGATTGCTAAAGTAAATAGGTTAAGGAATCAGATAGAGATATACGTAACTAGGGATTATTTTGATATCACTACCAAACAGATAACTTCTCTGTTGCCATCACAATTGGATATAAACGAAAAAGGACAGATTCCAAAATTTTCTCCGAGTTTTCCAAAAGATCTCTATTTTCATTCGATCAAAAGATTACTTTCGTTCGTTAAAAAAAAAAAAAAAAAAAAAAGAAAAAGAAAAAGAAAGCAAAAAACAATATGGACGAACCCAAGAAAAAGGACACCGATAAATATTTGTCGAAGGAAGTGTCAGGGCTGAACGAAAAAGAGTCTGTTGAAAGCACGAAAAATATCGATTCGGGAACGACGGTAAATAGTTCACCGTTGGACAATGGTTCTTCAAGTAATTTTTACATTGATATGAAGAAACCTAGTGGGGAGAAGGAGGCTCCTTTAATGGGAACCTCGAAGGATGATTCGAAGGTCAAGCACGAGGAGGGTACGAACGTAGTGGATCCATTGATGGCGTCGTCCTCGATAGGGAGGGGGAGCGTGGAAAAGGAGAAAAAAGTTGAGAGACAAAGAGAGAGGAGAACAATAGGGGCATTGAAGAGTTCAATAGATAAAAAATTAGTTTCCGTTGAGAAGAAGCTCGAGGATCGAGTCGAAAAAATATGGGAGGATAATATCGAGAAGCATCCGTGGTTGATACCCATTGAGAATTGGATCATAGATCGATGCAAATCCGACGCGAACGATAAATCTCATTTGAAAAAGACTCGAGAGACTGATCTCAAGGGTACGGCTTACGAATTTAAATTTACTGTTGCCGAAGGAGACGACGAGGAGCCAAAAGTCGAAAGTGTTTTGAAGGAAAAACCTAAAAGGAGGGTTCGAATGGCTTCGCCGAAATTGGAACGTTCCTCTGTCGACGAACAAACCGTCATTTCGCATTTGAAAAATATCGAGAAACCTTTCCGATCGCACAGTGCCGAGGATGTATCTACTATTGGGAATCGGCTTACAGATACGGAAGGGTTTTTGAGGCTGAAAGAAATCAAGCCGAATAATCCATTGTTCGATAGATTGGTGGATAATTTCAAAGAAAAAATGGAAGACATACAAAGGGTATCGACGTTCCCTTTACTTTTTTCTTTCCTTTTTTTTTTTTCTTAAGAATTTTTTATACCGCTACAACCCAAAAATAACTATCATTGTTTGGATATATATATATATATATATATATATATATATATATGTTTATATGATTTTAGAACGTAAATAATTTGAGATTCTTGAATTTCAGTACTTTCAGAAAACCAATCGATTGGCGGACGTGAATAGAAAACTGAAGTCTCAGATATGGAGTTCGGTGGTAACGATTGTTCTGGTAGAAGCTAAAAGCTTGTTGCCGATGGATATAGATGGTTTGTCCGATCCCTACGTTAAATTTCGGTAAATATATAAATAAATACGTATATATATATAGATAGATAAGGAATTACCAAATATATATTGAACGTCATCTGTAAAATCAGTACTTCGTCAATATTTTTCTTTTTACTGAATATTGAATATAAACGTTGTCTAATGATAAATATATGAAATAATTAATCTCAATGACGATTTTGTACTCTTTTATATATATATATATATATATATATATATATATATATATATATATATAAAACAAGATATTTATATAACGTTCAACGAAAAATAAAGAATAGATATTAAATCGTTTTGATGAATTTGTAGCCTCGGTACGGAGAAATACAAATCAAAAGTGGTAAACAAGACATTAAACCCTGTGTGGCTCGAACAATTCGATCTTCACCTTTACGAGGACCCTTATTTAGGGCAAGAATTGGAAGTAACGGTTTGGGATCGTGATAGAAGTCATCAGGACGATCTCATGGGTAAAACCGTAATAAATTTAGCAACGTTGGAACGTGAGACTACTCATCGATTATGGCGAGATCTCGAGGATGGTTCCGGAAGTATATTTCTTCTGTTAACTATTAGTGGTACCACAGCGAGCGAGACTATAAGCGATTTAGCTGCGCACGAAGAAACGCCTAAGGAGAGAACTAATTTAATACAAAGATATTCATTATTAAATACGTTGCAGAGGCCTCGCGACGTCGGTCATCTGACGGTGAAGGTAATTGCAGACAATAGTTATCTTTGTTAGCATAGTTAGTGTGTCAAGATAAGTAATTGTATTCGACTTTCGTGGCTCGATTCGAACTTAAGAATTTAAAAACAAGGACGCTTACGTCGACCGGTCATTAAATATACAGTATTAAGAGTTTAACTACGTTTCTTAGACCGGTCCTTGTAACTAATAAATAAATAAATAAATAAATAAATAAATGAATGAATAAATAGATCTCTCCTTCGTAAGCTTTTAAAGAACTTGTTCCTCGTTCTAAATGGAGAAAGTAGATCTGGTTTATATACATCCATCGGTTCTTTAAAGCTTTCTCATCCGTCTCGATCAAGTACCATCGATATTATTGATCTTTCAAGCTGGCGTTCCGGTGTTCATTGCCTTTCAGATATATCGAGCTCAAGGTCTCGCAGCAGCTGATCTAGGCGGTAAGAGTGACCCTTTTTGCGTCCTGGAATTGGTCAATGCTAGATTGCAAACGCAAACCGAATATAAAACATTGGCTCCTAACTGGCAAAAGATTTTTACTTTGTAAGTTGTATTTAATCTTCCCGATATTAATGTACGTAGATATTAAATATAATTCGAATCATAACTTTCTTTGTTAATTTCTTTTTTTTTTTTTTTTTCATGTGAAGCAACGTAAAAGATATTAATTCGGTGCTAGAGGTAACCGTTTACGACGAGGACAGGGATCACAAGGTTGAGTTTCTCGGTAAGGTAGCCATTCCTTTATTGAGGATTCGTAATGGAGAGAAAAGGTGGTACGCTCTGAAGGATAAGAAACTGAGAGGTCGCGCTAAGGGCAATTCGCCTCAGATACTCCTTGAGATGACTGTAATTTGGAACGTATTCAGAGCTTGCATCAGAACTTTAAATCCCAAGGAAAAGAAGTATATGGAACCTGAGATCAAATTTAAGAGACAGGTTTTTTTGAGAAACGTACTTAGGCTCAAAGCTGTCATACTATTCTTCATCGAGATGGGAAAGTATATACAGTGAGTAGTGGCTTTTCTCGAATTTTTTAATACGATATAGAAACAAATAACAATATCCTTAAGTATTCCAACTATATATTTATAGAGCATCCTTTGTTTATATTACATTCGATTACTTCTCTCTTTCTTTCTACGGTCAGGAGTTGCTGGGAGTGGGAAAGTAAACCAAGGAGTATCATTGCCCTGACCCTCTTCATTCTTGGATGTTATTACTTCGAACCTTACATGATACCAGCATTGGCGTTATTGATACTTCTCAAATATTACCTGGTAAGGCTAATAAACCTTTTACAATGACGCTTTCTGTAAATACAACAAACCATTAAACTCGCTCTATCGCTTCAAAACACTCGCTGTGCCGATATCGCAACTATACGTATCTTATCGAATATCCCCAATAAGCCCAACCAAAAATCTTTTTCCAAAAAAATTTTTTAGTAGTTTTACTGGATAATATAGAATTTTTGTCACTACGAAGTTAGAGCACTCTGATTAGTTTTCAAGATGTTCGCCAATAGTAGATCGGAATCCTGCATTTGATCGATTGCATCGTGAATAAAGCAAAACCAAACAAACAAACAAAAAAAAAAAAGAAAACCCATTTTCAAACATAACATATTTACCGAGCTGGAATAATCTGTATGTACATAAATTAGTATTCGCCCACTTTGTTATACCTCTCTATTTTTGTACTATAACGGCTAATGAAGATTACTTAAGCATGGATGAAAAATATGCTGGAATCTATTCGAGCGGAATACCTTAGCAGCCCACTGTCATCCACTCTGACACCTGTCAATCCACCGGTAATCTTACTACTAGTAGAAATAGTAGTAGTTTACGTCGTTACCTTTCTACACGTTAACATAC
>OU427001.1:4283290-4285790 GCA_911387935.1 Dolichovespula saxonica
ATAGATTTTATCGATCGTTTTCACGATATTTATTAGCAAAGTCTTTTTCTACTCTTCCAAAAGATATAATAAATTCTCTCTCTAATTCTTCTGTATTTTAACTTATACACACAACACACACACACACACACACATACACATACACGCATACACGCATATTATATACTTACAACGTACAACATCCTTTTTCTCTTCTCTATTATTTCTTTTCGAGAAAAGCACGCGTACACGAACACACGTACATACACGCGGTCGTTACTCACGTTTGTTGTATTGGAGAAAAAAAAAAGAAGAAAGAAAGAAAAAACAATACAAAAAAAAAATCGTGTACTTTCGAGTTTGCATGTTTCGAGTTTTTTCCTGTGTGATATAACGAATTTCTTCCTTCGCATCTTTCTTAAGTGTTAAAAAAGGAATGAGAAGAGAAGATGAAAGAGTAAGTGTCTTATGAGATCACGAGGACCTGCGCGAGATCTATTTTCTGATTTTTAATCGGTAATGGATATTAGCTCGCTCTACGGTCAGTCGAATCGTTCCGCGCACGTCTGTGTCTATTCTTATTAAACTTAATAATATTTCAAAAGAGAAAAGGAAAAAAACCAAAACACACCAAAAGAAAAAAAAAACAACAGAATAAATGCTCGCGCGAAATTTCAATGATTTGGTTGAAAATTAAAAATTAAAGAATTAAAAAGTAACGTACGCGATCGCGATCCGATCGACAGCATTTCTATCGGTTGCCTCGTCGTCGTCGTTGTCGATCCGATCGCGAACAAGCAAGCAAAGAAGAGTCAATGTATAAATTATCAATTAAAATAAAAAATAAATAAAGCGAAATAATATATTTGCCTGACATCGAGAGAGAGAGAGAGAGAGAGAGAGAGAGAGAGAGAGAGAGCCTTCCGATCAAGCGACTAAGTAACGAAAGAAGACACGATGCTTTTTTTGAAACTTCTTTAAGATCTTCAAATAATTCCTTTCGATCTTCTTACTAAATCGCTCGATCGACAATCTCTCCTTCGTCTTCTCGTTATTATATAATGTACTTACGAAAAAATGCGTGATAAGATCGTTATTATTATATGATAATTGAAAGAGAGAGAGAGAGAGAGAGAGAGAGAGAGAGAGAGAGAGAGAGAGAGAGAGAGAGAAAGAGAGAGAGAGTGAGAGAGAGAGAAAATAAGATTGGAAATAAACGAAGCTTTTAATATCCATAATAAATGTGTTTCTCGATCACTTCCCATGAAATAAAAAATCGATTAGAATATTTGCATAGTAACTGCTATTCATCTAGAGTAAAAATATGACAGCATTATCATATAAATTAGATGTCACTATATGCGTGTAAATATATATATATATATATATATATATATATATATATATATATAGAGAGAGAGAGAGAGAGAGAGAGAGAGCTAAACCAAATCCCTGGATATTAATTTCATAATTTAACGACGGGCTCTTACGCATTAACGTAGTAGCGTCGCGTGAACGTTCGCAAAAATATGGAATACCAATTGACGATTTCTAAATTATCCTATTTATTCTTTCAGCCTTTGACCTCGATATACGATTATTATTCGAGCGTTAAATTTCTATTTAGATGAGAAAAGTTCATCGCATATAATTCCGGTTTGTATATTGGGCGTATGTACATATATAAATATATATATATATATACACATATGTACATTACAGAACTTGTGTGCCCGTGCCTCGAAGAGGATCAGACTTGTAAGCGGCCTAGACCTTGCGAGAAGGTGAAAGTCGAGGTCGAGATTAGTCTCTTCTCGTCTTCGAACTTTCTCAAAAACACATAAATTTTTACGATGTTCTTAGAGATCGTTCGTTTCTTTTCTTTTTTTTTATCCCCTCCTTTTGGCTCTCTTTTCTTTTCTTTTTTGCTTTTCTTTCCTTTTCTTTTTCTCCGATATTTTCACCGCGAAGACTTCCTTCTTTTAATAAAATATTACCAACGGAGATCGATGGAAGATACTCGCATCGTATAAAAGTAAATCTCTTGGAATAGAACGAAGAAATAGTATCTAAATACATACATACATACATACATACATACATATATATATATATATATATATATATATATATATATATATATCACGAGTATGTACGATTTGAAAAGGTTACAACGGAAATTTTCGCGCATACTTTACCGTGGAAAGTTACAATTGGGTTGGTATGGCAGTACAAGCCGGTAAGTCCAGTTTTCTCGCCTCTATTCGATGCATCCGGATCGAGTTGATATCAGAGTAACGAAGTACCGGACTCCCGTCGTTTCTGTGAACTACGTTATAGTCTCTAAAGTAGAATAAGTAGTATAGAAACTTCTATGGAACGAGGCTCCTTTCTTCAAAAGAACGAGTTAGTAAGATCAGTCGCATTCTTTTACCCAGCTCTTACAACGCCCCGATGAAAGTTCTCTTTTTTCTTTTTTTTATTTTCCTTTTCTTTTTTTTAAGGTATATTCTCGTGCGCC
>OU427001.1:4290790-4295790 GCA_911387935.1 Dolichovespula saxonica
ATACCACTCTTATGCAACATTTGATAGGAATCGTGTAGTGTGCGGGGTCACTTAGTCTTACTCTTACGAAAATTCTCAACTCTCTTCATTAGGCAACGACATTAAGTACGAGACGAATTCTTCTCAAGGACACGATCACAATCACGAAACACGACCAAATGGTTTCTCTCTCTCTCTCGTTTCAACAGATAATAATATTACCGCGATAGCAGGTATTATCAGGAAAGGATATAAAATATATTTTTCTATAGCCGTTTTTTCTCGATTCAGACGAGACCTCTTCCACGGAGAGGAAGTTGCATCCGATAAAAAAAAAAAAAAAGATTCCGTTGTATCTTCGAACGTATGCGCGATTTGTCTGTGTCCACGTATACGTGTACGTGCGTGCGTGTGTATATCATGCGTGTACGCACGTGTAAGTGTACGCGATAGAGCAGAGATTTCCCTCTGGCCGTTAACTACACCTGGAACGTGATGTGTATCTTATGAAAAATGTTGAATGGGAGGGAACAGTGTTTGTGTACATACAATGGCATAGAAGACGAAGATGAGGAAGGTGGAGTAGATAACGAAGAATAAGAAGAAGAAGAAGAAGAAGAAGAAGATTTCGAATTCAATGACCGGATATACGGCGCACTGATGATTGCATCTTGCGTATTCGCTACGTGTCTCCGATACAACAACCAACTATCTTTAAATAAAACGATTCTCTTCGTGTGCGTGTGTGTGTGTGTGGATGTGGGTGTGAGCGTGTCGAAAAAGCGATAAATCGAAAAACAGAGAAATCGGAGTCGCTCGGAAAATGAACCATAACTTTCATACTCTCTATACTTCTTCTTTTTCTTTTATTTTTTTTTTTTTTATTTTTTTAATTCCTTCCTTTCCCTTTCGTTGTTAATTACCCTTTAGTTAAAGCAAGAACTAGAGTCAAACCATCCATGAAAAGAAGTGGATCCACCCAGTGCCACTTGAGAAAGAGGTAATTCTTCGACGTTATCTCCATTGTATATCTGACAATGGCCCGAGTTGAGTCCCTTATACTTTGAATAATTACCAAGCGAATCTCGGCGAATGAGAAAATTACGTTATTTACTTAGATGGTCGGATATGTATAATATATATGTACGCGTATGTAAATTTCGTTTCAGCTATTTTACGTGCATACGTAAGCACGTATAAACATATATATTTTATAGTTCATTTAAGAGCATTCACAAATTTATTACTTATTCATTCCTTCCTTATATACGTGACAATGAATGATTTATTACGTTCATAATGATCGTACTTTACTGTACTTTCTCGACTTCTTTATTTTTTTTTTTTTTTTTTTTTTTTTTTTTAATATGAAGAAGCATTCGTCAAACCGATTTAAAAAAAATCCATAATAAATCTTTCCAATAATCCTAAAAAGATCCTATATCGTAAGCAAAGTAAATCTAAAGTAGATTTCGCGTTTCACTATGATCATTGGTATATCATTTACCGCGGTAATTATTTTGTAAAACAAATTTCGATGGAATATATTGAAGGTATTAAATAATCGGTATCGCGCGACACGTATACATACATACTCGGTGTTGTGGGCGATAACCGAGAATTTCGATGAGTCTTCTCTCGTTCGTACGTTGACCTTGAAAATCGATTCCTTTCTATTCTACGCCCGAACGCTAAGCGACGGTAAGGAAAAATCTTCGTCTTTCCACTTCGATACGAGATAAATTCTTTCGTCGGGTTAGATATTACGTACATACGTAGTAGCGTTACGGGTTTAACATCGACTCCCTTTTACCTCTCATTCTCTACTTTATGCACGGCCACACACGCGTGATAACTCCTAATCTATACATACGTACGTAAGTACATAGAAGCGAAAAGGATTCCGTTGATACGCGTGTACGTATATACGTGTTATACATACATACAAACGTACATACATACATACGTGTATATACCATATCCGAGCTCTCTTTCTTCTATGTGTTCATTCCGGCCTAATGGATCGCACGTACGTACACATAGAAATTTTGTACCGATTTTTCTATCTTGCGCTAGTGAAAGGGAAGGATACTTCCAATCTTCGAGACCCAGATACTCCTTGAGAACACTCCTTTAATACCCCTTTATTCGTATATTCAGTTTTCCACGTGCATACGTACGCCGTAAAAATGTCCATTATTTTTGATGGGCCATTTAATGGTACCACTCGAAGGGACCATTCATTTTCTATACGTTCGAATATTGTCGGCTTTTAACATAAGATCGTAAATCATATAGTCCGTTAACGCTAAGAAGCTATTCCCTTTAGCGTGCTCAAAGTAGGTACACGTTTTGCGTTAGTGGAGTCCGTGAGACGAGGAAAGGCCGACGACCCTTTTGGTTGGACTACCATCGCTCGAGTAACCTTTTCGAGAAGTCGTATAAGATGATGTTCGAACGTTGGAAATAGCTTAAAAAGAGAAAAAGAAAAAAAAAAGGGAAAGATCCTCTTTAACGTCTCAACAACCTGGGTTAACTTTCCACGCTCGCGTGTTGTTCGTGAAACGAAAAAGGAAAGAAAAGGGAAAAAGTAAAAATGAAAAGAAAAAGAAGAAGATAAAGAAAGAAAGAAGAAAAATTAAAAAAGAAGAAAGATAGAAAAAAGAATCTCCTCTCGATAGAGTGCTCGGTACATTAACTATGCCATCGTTAATTAGTTATGCTGTTACTTGGATAGAAAGGATCCTATCGATAAACAATCTATATTTTCACGAGAGTTTTCATTATGGTCGATTAAGAAACAAAAAAGATTAGAATGATAATTTTCATCGGGGTTTTTTTAGAATTAGAAAGGTGAGAACATAATCAAAGCATCAAGCGAACATATCTAATAAAAAGATCCAGATGGGAGGTAGCGGGTAAGATCATAGTGGACAAGGTCATCCATCGTGATCGGTCCAACATATATATATATATTTACGTAAATACGATCGATCCCTTTCGATCTTCGGAAAGTGCACCGAAGTATATTTCCAGGATCCCGTTCCGACTGGCCAATCGAAGGAGAGGCTTTCTCTTGGATCACGTTTCGTCTACATAGCATCGGGTACACGCTTTATGGCAAAGCTTGTCTCTCTTTGGAGGGGAGTCTATATAGACTCTCCATTACGATGGAGCCCCTTCAAACTGTTCGCGCTTCTAAGACCGTACGCGTATTCTCGAGTTGGACGACACCTCCTCGCGCGTGCCCATCTGCGTTTGTCCACGTTTTTTTCTTGGGAGAAAAAAAAAAAAAAGATTAGACGATAGCAAAAAAATTTAGATAAATTTAATTATATATATATATACATAGGAAATGCAAGAAAGTTCGTGGTGCAGTGTTTTAGAGTGTTACTTACATCGTCAATAATAAATAATACAAATTATTAGAAACTATTTGTATTTTATTATTGTACACGAAAGAAGGAAGAAATAGAGAGAGGGGGAGAGAGGAAAGGGGTGAAGTGAGGGGGTGAAACGACGGTGTCGCGACAACTTCTTCAAAGTCACCCTGCACAATGGTGAGTTCACGAGTGAGTAGTGACTCTTTTTTACAAATCATTCGTCGTTTACCGGAGAACGGCGCGTTACGCGTTTCCGTTCGAAGTAACTTTTGCTCGAACGTTTGCTCGAGGAAAAAGAAAAATAGAAAGGGATAAAATAAATGAAGGAAAAGAAAAAGAAATTCTCTCGAAGGGGTGTTCTTTTCTCGCTTTTGCACATGGAAAATCACGAGGAACATTTGCAATGCTTCTTTACATTTTTTTTTTTCCAACTCTCTTACAACGTCGCTTAAGGTTTTTAACGTTTTACACGTGCATGTGTATGCATTTATACGCCCTCTCTTAAATATGAAATACTCATGTATGAATAGTAAAGCATATGAAAAAAGTGAACGCAATTATTTAACAAAATAATTATCGATTCGTCAATATCTCTCGCGATTCGTTTAATCGTCTTTCGTCCTTTCTTAAAGACCTTTAAGCGTTATCGTATCTATCGTTATCGATTATTCGACGACGATGTTAAACCAATAACGATAATAGATCTAACATCGTCGAAATAATTTTAACAACGAGGCGGGATAACGTTAACCGCGATTTGTAAAAATATGCCAACGTACAAATCGAATTTTTCACTTTTATCGTTTAACTTGTGGCACTTTCGCATCCCTCTTCTCGTTGAAGATAAAGAATCATATAACGGACAAAGTAGTTTGCCGGAGGAGAGTCGAATACGCCTCCGGGATCGAAATGGGGGTCAGTATGTGAACAGCTTCGTTCTTTATGTCGCAATTCGAGAGGTCGGTGAACGTCTATCTTCCGAGATCTTGTATGTCGTATCGTCGATCCCCAGCTTCTCCACATTTTCGCTACTTTTTACGTCTTTTCTCTCTCTCTCTCTCTCTCTCTCTCTCTCTCTCTCTCTCTCTCTTGCTCCTATTGGCCATAAAACAGAAAGAAAAAGAGAGAGAGAGAGAGAGAAGGAGAGGGAGAGAAAGAAATACGTAGCACGAAACGTGGATACATATATCTTTTCGTTGCATCGTGACTCTCTGCGAACGTAATTCCTTTCCCGATCGGATCTCGATATCATTGCCGAACGAGATTACGCAATTGAAAGGTTTTCATTTTCGTGCTCGACCTACCGCCAATCATTCCCGGATCTTTTTCCACGAGTCTCTCTCATTTTTCTTCGTCGTATGTCATTTCTCTTGTATTTAAAAAAAAATTTCAATAGATTGGACGGACGTGGATGATAGAAAAAAAAAAAAAAAAATGAAAAAAAAAGAAGAAGAAAAAAAAAACGAAAAAAAAAGAAGTATATATAATTCTCGTACCCTTCGAATTGCCTACTTTCCTCGATTTCATGATCACGTGAGTCGGTCGTGAATAAACGAACAAAAAAAAAATAATAATAATAATAATGATAAAATAAACAAATAAATAAATAAATATGCGCAAAAGGGGGATTCGCCACCT
>OU427001.1:4298290-4378290 GCA_911387935.1 Dolichovespula saxonica
AAAAAAAAATATTGAATTCTTTTTATTTCAACCATTCCAATTTTTCAATTGAAAAAAAAGGAAACGATATCGTTTACGGACAAATTCATATCTGTCTTTTTCTCCCCTAGAACAATTTTGACGCGACGACGTCTAGTCTGCGTTTTAAAAAAGATACGAGGGGGAGATGATGCCGCGTCGATTCCGGGCAAGGAGAGAAAGGTGCCGACCTCCTTTTTAACGCCTTCTTAACTACACGCGTTCAGTGTACAGAGGAGGGATCGATAATTGCACACGTTTAACGTTAAAATTGCTCTTCGTGATGTTACGTTACGTGTTGTTTTAAAGGTGCACAGACAAGAGAGACCTACCTGCAAGGAAAATCATTCTAAACATCCATACGTTTCTTTCAAATGAGAGAAAGTAATTTCTCCGGAGTTACTAGCCACGATCGATCTCGCTCTTTGTCGTTTCTCTCAGATTCGAAAGAGAACTGGGCAAAACAATATCGCCAAGAAAGAAACAACAAAAATGCACCTACACACACACACACACAAAAGACAAAAAAGAAAAAAGTTGAAGTGTACGTAAATTTGAAAGGTGCAAGTCACGGGTTTTAATTGATCGACGTTTTTTTCTTTTTTGTTTATTTTTTATTGTTTTGTTTTTCATTAATCTTCCTCTCAATGGAAAACTTTGTCGGAACCCGCGTGCAACGCGATTTTTCATTCGTGAACAATGCAAAAAATATTATGCAACGGAGCTGGTTACTCTTTTTCACCGAAACAGCCTGTAAGATATCGCCCGATTATTTTTCACTCGAGAAACTTATTTTTCTAAAGTACCACGTATACGAGCGCCCGCGCGCGCGCGCGCACACACACACACACACACACACACACACACACACACACACACCTACGTAGGTATATCTTACTCTCGTGGAATGCACTTGGCAGGAATAACGAAGAAAGCAGAAAAATCGTACGGCGTGACGGACACGCGATCTTCCGCAATGAAAATTGTTTGTAACCGTGTATTGTAGCACATAATATAAATGATGTCAGTAGTACATACATTCATACATACATCCAAACATATACACGATTGTATCAAGCCGAAAAAAAGAAAACTTTCTCTTTGTTCGCACGTTAAAGCTCGAGCTTGTGAAAATTTTTCTTTCTTTCTTATTTTTTGCCTTTTTTTTCTTTCTCTTAAAATCGCACTATCGTTCGCGTTACTATCTAAGATTAAGATTAATTAATATAAACGGGAATGTTCACGGTGAATAAGATCCGGCAAAAGTTGGCTCGGCCTGTCTAGGTATTTATTAGAAAACACTGGTACGTTATGCTTTTAGACGTTTCACAGTTCGTTAGTTCGGTTGCACTCCAGATCTCTCGGCTCGTGCAGCAACGATCTCGATTCTCATGATGGCGATAATATAGGTGATAATGACGGCAACGATTAATTTAATATGACGGTGAAATGTTTTTCCATATTGGCATCAATCTATCGGTAAATACGTTCTACGATTATAATAATAATTATAATTTCAAGTCGCGTTATGGTTATCACTTGGTTTTTGACGTTTCGAGGAAAATAACATATCTCGAGTATTTAGAGATAAATGGTAGAGGAGAAAGAAAAAAGGAAAAAAGAAAGGAAACAAAATGGATGGAAATAAAAATAGATCGATATATTTAGAGTACTCGCGACGTTTACGCACGTATTCAAATACGTTCGTAGGATCCTTCGGTGAACATTTGCCAATAACAGGGAGAAGGTCGACTACATTCACTGACGCACGTTGGAACGGCCATAAAGTGTGATCTATGTTTACCGGCGAAAAATGTGTTTTCTGTTATGTTGAACGAAGGTATTTAAGGTAACGCATGTATAACGCGACAAAAGAAACAAACGAGACCAAGTTAAGAACTTTTCTCTTGCTCTTTAACCATCCCCCACCCTCCACCCGTATTCTCTTTTACTCACTTTTTCTCATTTGATATCAGCAAAACCGATTTTATACGATGTAACTACGAATTTCACGGTTCATCGTATCGCTAGAAGCGAAAGAAAATCTCTTACGAAGGCGATCGGGAACTTCCGGAAGCGGAAATGAAACGGAAAATTGTATCGATAATCGATAATCTCTCTTTGGACGTAGACACACACCGACACACACGTTTCCCAGTCTTTCGAAGTCTTTGAGATGAAAAATCGAAGGAACTTCTTTCATCGTTACCTCATAGAAAATGATCCCTCTCTTTCCCTCTCTCTCACTCACTCTCTCTCTCTCTCTCTCTCTCTCTCTCTCTCTCTTTCGTTTCTTATTGTAATTAACAAAATTATCTTTGGGATTGCCGAATCGAGAGATATTTAAGAGGATATAGCCAAGGGATAATTTGAAATGATTGAAGTTTTTAAGAAATAAATACGTTTATAACATCGGTCTCGTTACCACGATTAACCGCAAGGATCCATCAGAGAGAGTGATAGCGTCGTCGTCGTCTTCGGGGATTTAATTTATCGGTAACCCGCAAGAAATTTAAAGAATTTCTTATACATTTCGTGATCGACGCGACGAGCTTGCGGTTATATTTCGTTTTTGACATTATCATTACGGCAACGATGCCGTACGACATTATAATCTTTGACTTTCTACGAATTCCTTTGATTTACTCTCCTCGTTGGAGTTGTCATTACCCACGGGGCGAGGGAGGCCGGGGGAGGGTTGGGGAGGGGGGGAGAAGAAAACGGTGACATAATCGCGAATCGCTTTTATCGAAATAACATTGTGAAAGTAACCGGCCAAGAGTATGAAATCCCTTTAATTTCGTTTGTTAAGATCGTGCGGAGGTGTTGGTCGTTGATACTACTATCCACTGGTCTGGTACTATGCGTAAGAATCGGTGGTGTCGACGGTGAACGATGGTCACGACAAGTATCGAATAACGATTGGATTCCATTGGCCAATCCAAGGAGTGCTTCGAGTCAAATCAGAACGAGTGACGTTGGAAATGGAGAGGTAACATCGGGAAGTTCTACTATACCGCATCTACCGTCTCTCTCATTACCGCCAGCCCTTCAAGAACAATATCAGCAACAACTTTTGCAGTTGCAAAAGACCCAAGAGAATATACAAAAGTTGCTGATCTTGCAGGAACAGCTTAGGGCGCAGCAACAGCTATTACAGGTAACGGATTATTATAAAGGAACAAATAAAAGTATCGTTGGTCGAACTTTTGATTTTGATAAATATTGCAATCTCGTCTTTACGCGTTTTAGTCTCAAACGTTTCTACCAAGCGGTTTCGGTAACCCGGAGAACGAGAAACGCATGCTGCAGCAAAATACGATACCGAATTTGCAAAGTGTAGCGGGTATAAGTTCGGACGTGCTGGTACCGCCACTTCCCTCCTCCGATGCCCTACCACCCATTTATTCTGCTCAAAACTTCCTCTCGCAAGGACCGCAGCGGTTTCAACAACCGGTAAAGGGTAATCAGAATTTAAACGTTAAAACCGAAGAATTTGGGAACTTGCATAATAGCAAAAGTCAAGTATATAGCGAAGGTCACGAGGATGGATTGAGAGAAGGACAAGGTGCGGATCAATTGAGCCAAGTTGAGGATATTCGTGAGAACGTTAAAGAATTTGTCGGGAAGCAAGAAAAATATCGGCCGAGTGGAAAACGAGTGAAAGGTCAAACGGCACATGGTATTTCGGGCATACCTGAAAATGTAGAGAATGAAAACGAGGAGGTAGATGTCGTTTAACGATTTCTTTCTAGAAGCTTGATCTTAGTTTTTCTCACGTTTTAATAACTTCCTGATGGTTTTCAGGTCCAACTAGTCTACGTTCCTCTAGAGACGCTAGCACAACAAAGGGGCCAAACCAAGAGATTACGGGGACAAAAGCAATATCCTTTCCGTCAGCAACAGCAGCAGCAGCAGCAATATCGAATAAACGATGGCGTTGAGCAAACGACAAAAGAGCCAGATACTTTCGCTCGAGATTTGTTGGACCAGTTGGAATTCGTGAAGGAGGAACGATCGAAGGAGGTCACTAGAATGGAAGATGTGAAGAAAGCGTTGGAGAGGAAGGCTCAGCTCGAGCAAGAGATTTTACAGAAGGAGCAAGAATTGGCTAGACAGAGAGAAGATGAGAGAAGGAGAAAGGAACTCGAAAAACTTGAGGAAATGGCGAGGCAACGGGAGCTCGAAAGACTTCGAGAGGCGAGAGAAAAGCAGAGATTGGAAGAGCTCGAGAGACGAAGAATCGCGGAAGCTCGAGCGAAGGAAGAGAAACGTCGACAGGAGGAGGAAGCTAGACAAAGAGAGAACGAAAGGCTGGCCGCGTTGGAAAAACAAAAACAATTGGATATTCAACGTGCCTTGGAGGAACAAAGAAAATTAGAGGAACGAAGGCAGGAGGAAGTGACCACGGTTGTTGCTCCAAACGTCAATCAAAATCAGCCGGACACTCAAGCGCTTACCTTGATACGTAACAAACAGTTACAACAACGACAACATATCACGGAAAATAAGGTGAAACATAGAAACCGAGTTAGACAACCACGTCCAAGGATCAATCAGCAACTACCGACTACGACCCCACCGCCATCGCCCAATCAACCTCCTCTTTCCGTTTACATGGGCGGTGATAGCATGGCACCGGAGAGAGTAAAAATTTCAGATGTATTGAGGATTCTAAAAGACGCTAAAACAATCGCGGTATTAGACACGGTTGTACCTAACACTCCTAAAGTATTTGTAGGACCAACGAATCTAGATCCACCGTCTGGTTATACGAAGTTCGATCTCCCGTACTTATCGTCGATCGATCATAATCGAGTCGAAAGAAAGGTCGACAAGTTGCCTTTCTTCGTGGCACCTCTTAGCTTCGATCCACCACCAGGATATTCTAAAATCCCATTCCCAGCTCCTCATATCGGATCCGTCGTTGTTAACACGATCGATGCTTCACCTCCCGAACCCGATACACCAGAAATTATTACACAGAATTTTAGCCCGACGCCTCTTATAGAACCAAACTCTTACATCGACGGGACTGGAAGTAATTTGGCTCGAATAGATCCAACCACGCTGGGCTATGAACGTTCAACGACTGCTGGTTACACTCAAGAATTGTCCAGTACACCAAAATACGATACTTCGTATTCCACGGTATCAACACCTGGTGGTTCTAGATTCCGATTTAGGCAATCCTATGGAGATAATAATCCTCCTTCCGTAATCGACACTATTTATCAAGGTGAGCCATCGCTCCCGATTGGAAAACCCAAACAAAAGGCATATTACGATGAAGATTCCAGACATGTAGTTCCTACATTGGCACATGAGACTAGATTGGGTACCACTGCGACTGCTTATCAAGAAGAAGCAGTATATTCGAGTACACCGAATTATCCAGAACAGCCGTCGAGGACATTGGATGATCCTTCGACGAAAGAACAGGATTTAGCCGCACAATTAGCATTGATAAATCGCGAACTTGCCCAGCAAAGAAATTCTAACAACAACAACAACAACAATAACAACAAAGATGCTTTCGCTGAACATCATAATACGTATACGCAATCGGATCCTCACCTGATCAGTTCGTTCCAATCACTACTTTCCTCGAATGATGCTAACGAAGTAAGAGGTCCAACGCAATATAATTTACCTGCCGAGTTACCGATTTCACCCCATCTACCTGGCTTGGTTAATTCTTTGCTTGAGAAGCAAACAACGATTCCGACCACTACAACGACAGAAGTTGTAACAACACCGGCGATTATAAAGACTACCACTACTACTACTACTACGACCACCACAACCAGGCCACCCTCTACCACTTATAGGCCACGTTCGCGTCATAGGTACGTCTAGTTTATAAAGATATAAAAATATATCCAGACATAATATAAAAATAATCACGACGATTTATTTTTAATAGAAGTAGAATAGTACCAACACGACCCACAACCACCACGACACCTACGACTCCTGGTACTAGAACGTCCGATAGATCTAGAAGACCCTACAGTAGAACGAGGAGCGGATCCAGGTACACAACGACTACCGAATCGTATAACGATTCACCGGTTTACGAACCTACCAAATCAAAACATTCCGGGACTACACAGAAGTATAACTATGTAGATCAGCATAAAAGACCGAGAGGTCAGAAGCATAGGAATAACGATAAGACGGCTTATCAATCCGAGGTACGATCATTTTACTTAGTGAGAAATAATTTGATAATTTATTTTTTCTGAAACACGAAAATAAGAAAAATATTTGTTTTCCCGTTTTCCAATACAGGCCTACGATCAAAATTACAATATTCAAGCTCATCAGGCTGCAATTTACGAGCATACTGCTCCCGACGGATCGATCGCGTCCTCACAGACTGATCCATATTCGCAATCGGGCACACCCTCGTATAATTCCAAACAACTAGAATCAAGTATACCCACATCGAATTTCAACGCTTTCTCGGAAGAGAATTATCCATCGACCAGCATCGGCTCTACTGAGAATTATCCACCTCCCCGTGAAACTACACCGAATTATAACGCGCCGATTGCAACGGAGGACTATTCTAAGGGACAAAATTATCCTCAGAATTATCCCCAAGATCCTAACTATCCTACCGCCTATGGCAGTCAGCTAGGTGAATTGGATCAAACCGTTCTTGAGAAAGCGCCGGTCAATGGATTTAATTACCAAGCGCAGAACAGTGAGACTCGCAATCAGCCGACCGTTCAGAAATCTAAGGACTATAACGCTTATTACGCTGAGAAACCCGAGAATACGGACTTTGGTTTAAGCGGTACCTCGGAAAATCCAAGAAGTAAGATCGATGAGACAGCCCAACAATATTCTCCTCCGTACGAGGTTGCTCCGGTTCAATCCCACTTGAATTATCCTCCGAACGTAGAGCATGCTAACTTTGGACAAGTCGAAGACAGAAAGGTGGATGGAAGTGGTGTTGTAGCGGATCCAAACGAAGAACCAATTTTCATCCCACTTCCACCGGAGAAGCAAGAAGTTTACGATTTGTTAGCGCCACCGACGGAAGGACCATTAACCGCGGTAATGTATCTTCTCTACCTTTGAATTATTTATATATGCAGTATTCGTATAAATAATGTCTACTTCGTACCTAATCCCCTCCCCCTTTACCGATACTATTAATGCTAGAAAATATTTCTTATTCTTCGAATGCCATGGGAGATCACAAATGATCGATATTAAGTTTCCCAGATATTTAACGACACATCCTCTTTTATGACACATTTGGAAGACTTAATGTACAATTCCTAATAAGAGTAAAAACCTAATATAAACGGTATGACTATGATCATAAATTCTTTTGGTATCGTTTATTTACAAAGATTTGTTAGATGGGTATATCTGTTTATGCATTAACATTGCTTCGGCGGTAAATGTGTCTAAGTTGTGTAATTTTGTAAAAAAGAAAAGTCAAGCAGATATAAATACGATGTGATATAGATAAGTAGCATAGGGAAAGAATATTTCCACTTTCGACCCTCCTCTCAAATCCAATCGCCTTGACGCCCAAAAGAATACATGATCTTTTTAATCTCCTAACTCTGTGAAGCATGTATAAAAACGTTATTTAATCCGTAAAGATGACAACGCAAACCAGTACGACAACGGAAGCAACTCCAGTTGTGATACGACAACGTGTTCGTGGTCGTGTTGGTACCCGAACGCAATCCGATTCGATCGTGCAAACTCGTCCAAGAGGTTCGCAAGACGAATTCGTGCGTTTCAGCGCCGTCAATCACCAGGATTCTCCACGATCGTCTGGTGGTCATCGTCAGAGAACGAAATCGAGATCGCGCCCGCAAAGCCAAGTTAAAACGAGTGGTTATGAGTATGTGAAGATTCAGGCTGGTTCGCAAAGACAACGATCCCTTGTACAACAAACCACGCCGTCTACGACAACGAGTACGACGACGACGACGACATCGACAACTACAACAACCACGCCGAGGACTACGACCACCACGACTACCGAACAACCCTTGGAAGAAGATATCGATTATGGCTTTATAAGACCTCCTAGCTTCCGACCAGTGCATCCAGTGGACAATCGATTCCATGCACCACCTGTTACTTTCAAGCCAATACTGCCTCAAATAAACAATTTACCCGTGAGTTTATTCTTTATTGTGTCTTCTTATCGGTTATAATAATTATCCCCATACGTCACCAATTTTTTTAATGATTAAAAGAGGGTTCTTATATTTAGAACTTTTCCTCGTTTAAAACGTACAGGTTGCCTCGCCTTCATTTTCGACCTATCCTTTTCTAAACGATATTGCGCTGACGCGTGCTTTTTAAATTACGACTACAATTCCTCGCTCGTTTGTACTCGTAAGCTTTCACGTTCCAAGTGATATCAGTAACCGCATTAGTTGGGTCGATACGCTTTTGGGTAAATTACTAAAATCGTGTACCATTTAAAATACTTCACGTTATATTTATTATTTGATATGATAGATACGCGTTTGTCGACCTTCCGCCGTATTCCATACTCCGTGGCAATTAACTTTATATTACAGATACAACAACAACAACAACAACCCTCTGGCAGTGCTCAAGAGACCGAGATAGAGTACAATCCACCATCGGGTCACTCTATAAAGAATCGTCCGAAGTATCACACAACGAATCGACGGCCATCGATTAAATCAACGATTTTACCAATTACGACGCCAATTACTACGACCACAACGGAAAATGTACCACCGGCAACGATAAATCCCGATAATTCGGTGTACACAGTAAGACCGAACTACAAACCAGAAGATATAAAACAGAGTCGAACTCGTAGCAGGGTACGTCGTCCTGGAAGAAAACGTCTCACAACGAGCAGCACAACGGAATCCAGTTACGATGTGAATAACGAAGTACCATTGGAAGGAAATTATCCGCGTATACTTCCGCCACTTCCGGAAACTGTCGGGGAACAGCAGACACTTTACGATGAAAATTTCGATAGCCTATCCCAATTCGGGGAAACTTATAATCAACCGGATCAATCGTATAAATCAATTACGGAAAACGTGAGTACGTTACGGTATATCGATAATAACGTGATCAAAAATAAGAAAATATAACGTGATTGTTTACAGTATCCACCGCAGGATTTCGCATTGAACTTTGGTGCGGTAGCCCCTCAAACGCAGGTACAACAAGAGGAATATGATCAAACGCAATTGGGAAGTAACGCTCCTCAGAAGTACAGTCATTCGACGCATTTAAAGTCAACGACGTTGAGTGACACGCATTTAATGCCTGCCGACATTTACGGAGCCGAGAGTCAATGGTCCACGAAGTTATCTCGTACCTCTTTTCAACCGAGTTTCGCGGCCAATTATGCTACCGGTGGATTCAACGAGGCACGTACGAAACAGGAGAACGTTAGAGAAGTCGCTGATATTATAACGGTTCGCCCAGAGAATTCATTAACTTTCGTAGTTTCCTCCGAATTGAGGAATGGCGATGAAACGAAATTGTTGATGGACGAGGAAGAATCCATGGCAAAGGCCACTACGGTGTTCGGACAAAAGATGACATCGCGCGATCACACGGAGAGTCCTATGAGACGTCAACAACATAAATTAAGTTCGTTGGAAAATTACGACGACGAGAGGTGGCGATCGAAGGAGGAAAATTTGTCGAGAGAGTCGACGGAGAGGGAAGAAGACGAGAAAATACCAAAGAAAACTAACGATCCTGTTGCGGTCAGAAAGGTAAATCCGTCGTCTCGTTTCTATTAAGATTTTTCGTTGATTCTATGAATCGTATTTTCTAACGTCGTACGACGTTATCCTATCGAAATTTTTCTTGCAGACTAACAGAAGAAAGAGGGTACGTGTACGAGTAAGACCGATCATAGATGATTTCGTGACGGCCGAGTCTCAACATATAAACGCTGCCGTTAACAGTCTAACGCAGGATCGATACATGTATAATCCGATTCGCCAAACGAAGTCTACCGTGGACAAATCTAGTATCACGAGATCAACGGATGAAGGATCGCGACGATCCGTTTTGGAAGATTTTCTAGAGGAAATGTTTAAAACCGACGAGGTGTCCTTACCCGTGCTGGCGACATCAACCAGTACGATATTACCTTCGAACGTTTGGCTAACGTCAACGCCAACGGCATCTTCGATTGATGAGGACGAAGCAACGAATCACAAATTTTTACGTACCACGACCGGTATAACTACGACTATGCCGGAGGAATTGGAAGGAACGATTGATCCCGAAGAAACTCTTAAAACTACCACTCAGTATTACGGTACACGCATCAATCCCAAAGATTCGATCGCGAGGGATTCTACGGAGAACGTTAAAATACCGACTACTCAGGAAACTGGAACGATCACCACCACAGATTTCAGCAATTCCCAAACGACTCTAAACGATCTAAACTCCATCGATACCCCTTTAACAGAAATTACACCGATCGTAGAAAAATCCGAAACGACGACGCTCAAATCGATCGATACGACGACGGAAAATTTGGCCAACGTCGAAAGTAAAAAGACCGAGGAGTCAAAGGACAACGTCGATATCCCCTATCCGAAGAATCACCGAGCTAAATGGAGCGAGGTGAGATATCCATCGGATCCATCGATAGCCTTGAATCATTCGCTCTTTTCCACTTGGAATTACGATAAGAACGGGAAGACGAGTGATTGGAATAGAATATCGAATAAGGACGTTGATATTAAAGAGGTGAACGATACCGAAGTTAAAGTTCTCACGGATTACGTTCAAAATGTATTCGACGATCTGAAGGTAAACAGGGCAAATGAGGATGGGTACGATGAGGGATCCGTGAACAATGAGAAAAATAATAAGATCGATACCTCGGAGAATTCAAGCGAGGGCAACGAGGTTAAGACCATTTCAACGTTGGAAACGGATTCCATCGGTGTTAGAAAAGATAGGAGTCAAGCCGAGGATAATTCCACTACGAAATTGGAACAAGAGGAAACGCCGACGACGACGATCTTAATAGAAAACGTCGAGGACGACGTTACGTCTACGTCGGGATATCGTTCGAATACAACGATGATTTTAGACACAACGATACAGGAAATATCATCCAAAGACGAACCTATGGTGACGATGACGCCAACGAGTTTATCAACGACGACGACAACGACGACGTTACCAACGACATCGGAACACAATACGACGGAAACGATACTCGGTAAAGTTCTTAGAACGTCGACGACGACGAAGGTCTCCCACATGACCGAGATTTGCTACAGAGGAAGATGCGTAATGACCAAACCCGAACGTTTGAGATGAAGGAAGTAGTAAGAAAAAAAGGGATCTTCGAGAGAATTAAATAATAAACTTCGTATTCGATTCGATTCGACGTAGGTTTCCGCATTGCGAAGCTCAACGAATGCCGAAACGACCTGTTTTTTGTTTCTTTTTTTACGACGGAGAATGCATTCGATGGACATCGCAATTATATCGTTTCGTATTTATTTTGATAACGTGGAAACGGGAGCGCATTGCTTTCGTCAAGGCCGAAGCCACTTTTCTCTCGTTTTCCCCCGAAGAGATATGGAAACGACGATGTAGAAAGCATTAGGAAGAAAATCTAAATCCTTAGGAATGTTAAAATAATCTCGCGAATGCGATTAAATTTTTCAAACCGCGAAGTAGATGAAGAATTTCGATAAGTCCTACGAAGAATTTTGTTCTCGTGGAATATTTAACGGCGAGCTGCCACCCATAACGACAAAAATGAAAACGTACATCTTGTAAAAATGTATAAAGGATTTAGTTTATTGCATTCGTCAGGATCCTGCGAACGTCCCTGTATTTAAATATTATCGTACTTGACATGACGAGAGTATATGAACAAAAATAAAAAAAAAAAAAGGAAAAAGAAAAAGAAAAGGAAAGAAAAAAAAACAAACAAACAAGAAAAGAACGTGCGGCAAACTCGAGCACGGTCAAGCAATAATTCCTGCGCACCGCAATAATTCCCGCGTCTTTAGTGTGCCGGAAAATGTATTTAATTTAATTATTTACTGTCCCCTATCGTACAGCGTTTAAGTTAAGTGTCTAAATATTTTAATAAAATACGAGAAAACACGTAGATGTGATAATGGCATCGTGGCGTCTGTCTGCCATCCCCTCCCCCACCCCCATCCCTCCATCCACCCACCCACCATTTCCCTTTTAGACAAAAAAAAAATAAAACTATACAAATGATCGACGTAATGGACTATCGCAATCAATGTATGTCACCTATCCTATGATTAAACACCGTAGGTATAACTGTATTAGTCAATGACGTAATACCTAATATCCATGATAATTCGAAGATACGTAGAAAGAGAGAAATAGAGAAAACGGGGTAGAGAGGGGGGGGAGAGAGAGAGAAGGAATCGATCGTTTGAACGCGTCGACTCGTCTTCTATAATAATCGTCACTTTTATTCCGTTCGAAGAAAGAAAAAGAAGGAAATATACCAAGAGCACACAAGATACATAGACGTCCATGGAGAAGGAAGTATGAAAATCTATTATATGAGTCCATCGTATCGAGGATTGGCCGTGAATGGGACGAACAACTTGAAGGAGGTATACGTTCTTCTCGTGTGGAGACCGACTACCCCCTACGGGGAAAAGACGAGATTCATCGATCGCGAAGGAGGATAGATAGAAAGAGATAGAAGGAGAGAGAGAGAGAGAGAGAATAAGAGGGAGAGAGGCGAGTGGAGGGGGATGGAGAGGGAGAAAGTGCGACGACATCCGTGCAGATGGCGCGAGTTTGCAAAAGAGAACGTCGTCGTCGACGTCGACGGTAGCGACTAGAAAACTAGAGAGAGAGAGAGAGAGAGAAAGAGAGAGAGAGAGTGAGAGTGAGAGAGAGAGAGAGAGAGAGAAAGAGGGAAACTATGTTGGGTAGGGTAAAGGTAAAGTCGGTGGGGTATCAGTCCAGTTCAGGCGCAGGAGTTCTCGGTTAAGGACGACAGTCCTGCCCAATCGGGACATTATGCCAGGCGGCGAGGGGTCCCCGATCAATCTCCTCGACCACCACGGAACATCGACTACCCCTAGCGGTATAACGTCGGCTCAGTGTCCGAAGAGCGATGACGAGGGTGGAAGCACGACCGGAAACACAACTAATAATACCGAAAAGGACGCGAGTGCATCGACGATGACGAGTGTCCCGGCCGGTGAGGGACTTAGACGGAGGAAGGTCATACACGCGGCCAAAGAGACATTAGACAAGGGTGAGTTTTGACAAACCAATCGC
This sequence comes from Dolichovespula saxonica, assembly GCA_911387935.1. NCBI lineage: Eukaryota > Metazoa > Arthropoda > Insecta > Hymenoptera > Vespidae > Dolichovespula > Dolichovespula saxonica. The sequence continues at coordinate 4,311,617 of OU427001.1, forward strand.
GCACCTTCTTTTCTCTATCTCTCTCTCTCTCTCTCTCTCTCTCTCTCTCTCTCTCTCTCTTTTTAACTTTTATTCTCTGTTTTTTTTCCTTCTTTTTGTTTCCCCTGATCCTTTCGAATTTCCTCTGTCAAATGTGAACTCTGATTGGAATATAACAAAAGGACCATTCGCACACCTTCACTCTTTTCGTTATTAAAAAAAAAAACGTTTTAACAATTGATCGACGTTAAGATTCTTTAATACGTGGCCGAATTAAGGCGAATTCACGATTCTCTACGATCACTTCCGTTGGCTGAGAATCGTTACTTTGATTCTCTATGTGAAGCACGCACACCTAGCATGCGCTCCCTCTTCCCTTTTCCTTTGCCACCCACCAACCCCCATCGTGTTTCGATCGTCGTTCTCCCCACTCTAACAACTTGCGTTGTCGATTCTCTTTTCTCTCTCTCTCTCTCTCTCTCTCTCTCTCTCTCTCTCTCTCTCTCTCTCTCTCTCTCGCTCTAACTCTAACTCTATCCATTTCTATCATTCTCTTTTATTTGTTTATTTTATTCCTTGTTTTTCATACATGGATAATAATTTACGCGTACGTTAAGCACGCATTTATCGAGAAGTTCGAGATCGATCTTCGATTCTTCTGGATGTGTTTTATAGTGCGTCGGTTGAATAGTCATCGTGAAATGAAACCTGGTGAAATGCATTGTGCCCTAGCCGAAAGAGAACGATTCACGATGCACAATGACGAGTGTACGTCAATCTGAGAGAAGGGTCGTTGAATGCACATTGACACATTCCGTTTTAAACCAAACACCGAACAATGACGAACTCTCTCAAAGAAACCTACGAGCCTTTACACTCCTTTCAAGCAATTTCGATCTTTAGACTCGAAAGGGTTCGTGCAACGAGAATGGGGGCTCTTAAAAAAAAAAAAAGAAAGAAAGAAAAGCTGTTTTCTTTTACCCCTTTCTCTCTTTTATCTTGCCACTTGCTAATTGATAACGTCTAAGAGCCTACCGTCGTTCCAAAGAAAAGAAAGCACGTTTTATTCATGCGAAATAAAACAATAACACTTTGTAGAGAATATCTTTTGGGGTCGTTCGTCGAGCAACAAGAAATGTAACGAGTACATTGACTCTAATCGAAGCATAAAACCGTCAAGGCGTCCAACACGCACGGGTATATGTCTGTGCGTGCATGTGTGTGTGTGTGTGTGTGTGGTTTTCTGTGTCCGTGTTCATCAACGTTGCAATAAATTTCATTGCACTTCTATACATCTTCCATTTGGAATTTAAAAATAAATTCATTTTAATCCTTCCGATATATTGCAATACTGATTCATATATATATATATATATTTTTTTTTTCCTTTCTTAGCATCACGTTTATTGAGACGTAAGATACCATGTGCTGGCCACTTGATGACCCCCCGCCGCCTATGGATACAAAAAGTACCCACTCAGGTTCGTACAGAAAATATAAGTAAACGGAATTAAAAATATTCAACTTGTTATCTCGCTCTAGTATTCCTAATAATATCCATTATACTCGCTATGAAAATAATTACGATCTTCATCAAACGTTAACTCATGCAAACTTTCGAAGCAAAATACAGGGATATCACGCTTGACATATTTAAACGACCAAACAAAAAAATACAAAAGATATTATATAATAATAATAATATATAAATAATATCGCATTGTAAAAGGAAGAAGGACGAATCGTGCTCGTCCGTTATTTATACTCTATAAATTATGAAAAGTCATCGTTGAAGGCGGTTGTCAGTTAACCGATATATATAATCGCAAACGTGTTAGGTATACGTTAACTTCCTAATGAATACGAAGCGCCGCCTTATCCTATTAAGCCAGCCAACCTTATTCATCGTTGTTGCTGTGCTTCGCTTGGAATGCCTAGTCCAGTTGTGTTTTCATTATTAAGTGAACGCCTTCGTATTGATTTTACGTTATATCAACAAACTCCCCTATACACGAATGTGAGCAACTTTAGCATGTACAACACATAGAAGAAGTTGATCAACCATAAGAGGTAGATAAGAGAAGAAGTGGGATATAAAACGAAAGGATAAAAAAGAATATGTCAACGAACAGGTGCCAACGACTAGGCGAGTATGTGAGCATTCTTATCGGCGCGATCGGCACGGTTTTATCAACGTGTCGGTGGAGTAAAAGATATATTATACTTTGTGACAGTTAATAGGTACATAACAATATCCAGGCAACCAGCTCCGAGTCTGTATGTATTTGGATGACAGCCAGGCCAGCAAAAAGTCGTAAACCTTTGCCAACGCGTTCGCGGCTCCGATTGATGTACCATAACAAAGTTAAAACCGAACGTTCACAGTTATCATAGTGGTTACACGATAAAAGCTTTCGCGTTTTATCTCGTTCAAATGTACCGTAATAATAAAATAACGAAACGAATGACGGTATCTCGGAAAAAAAAAAGAGAGAAAAAGAAAGGAAACAGTTACCGAGACGTTCTTGGTTTTCCTTTATGTTGTAGAAATGCGACGTCGTGATGATGTTTCCGAACGGTGCAAGCGACGAAACTTTGATGTGGCTTTTAGGTCGACTACGGGCTGGGACCCCTGGCCTAGTGGTGCACGTCAGACATCATGCCTCCTCAGATAGTTACGGGTTTTACTTAACGGCACCTTTCAGCGTGTAAGTACGTAGTAAGCTGTCTTATTGCCGTGTTCAACGTCGGAGTCATTAGTAGCTTCTAAGGAAGCTCTATACTTCTCGTGACACGTTAACCTTGGTTCTTATGCGGTAGAATTTGTATCCATTCTTTTTTGTGACACTTCTTCGGTACTTTTAAAAGATATATGCATACATGACCTCTACGAAGTATTCCTATTGAAAATTTCTTACGTTAATCTCTTATATTCTTGATTAATCGTCTATCGCGTGAAACGTTGATCGGTAAAAGAGAAATCGTAAATCTGGCAGTTTGTTGAAAGCCGCGGAGGAAGTACACTTGCCGAAAGCTCTACGTCAAGAATATGGCGGAGGTTTGAAGGAATTCGTAGGCTCCGAAGCGAGCTGCTTCAAAGGAAGCGACGACGAAGCTCATTTTTTTACTACCCAAGAAAGACAGTCCCTGGTATTACACCTACTTCATACGTTAAGAGCAGGTCCGCAGGATCTTCACAGTTTATCAGGATTAAAACTGGTGGAAGGACAAGCCATTATTCCTAAGTGCATCTCGGCAGGCATTATATCACAGGTCAATATGGGAACGTGGTTTTATTTTCTCTTTCTTTTTTTTTCTTTTTTTTTTTTTTTTTTTTTTATTATTATATAATATCGATTAAAAACTCAACGTTTCATACGTTCCCAAAGTACAGGTCTTCCCATTACACGAACTACCGGCATTAGAACAATTACGAAAGACATGGGTTCGCGCATTTTTTAGTCCCCAACCATTGGACGACGTATGTAAATATTTTGGGGTAAAAATCAGCATGTACTTCGCGTGGCTCGGCCATTACACCACCGCTTTGATCGTTCCCGCTGCTGTGGGTGTCATATATTGGGTAAATATATTATTTTACGAAAACGTTAGAAGAATCACAAATGATGCACGTCATCGTAATGATCGTGTTATCATGTTTGTAAGTGAAATGAAAAGTTTACGAGTTTCATTATCCGACACGAAAGGGGAGAACACGAGTGTCGACTTCATTAATTTTATAATCCTCATTAAGGTCGGCATCATCGGTAGGAACCAAGCGGTGGAAGACGTGGCGTACGTGCTTTTCTCAGTCTTCAACGTAATTTGGGCGACAGTTTATCTAGAAACTTGGAAACGAAGAGGTGCCGAATTGGCCTACAGATGGGGTACTTTAGATCAAAGAGATGACTTGTTGGTCGAACCTAGACCTCTCTTCACGGTAAAGATTTCGATCAATAATAATAATCATAATCATAATCATAATAATAATAATAATAATAATAATAATAATAATAATAATTGATCAAAGATAACAATAAACGAATTTTTATCGCTGGTCATTAATCAAATGACACATCCAATTTCGTAGGGTACCCTAGAAATATCACCTGTTACGGGAAGACTAGAACCAACTTACCCCAGATGGCGGAGAAATGTTTTTCGATATTTTGTCAGCGTACCGATCATGGCCGTTTGTCTATTTTTCGTATTCGTCGTCATGATCCTGAGCTTCCAAATCCAGGTAGAACGCGATAGAAAAATTTTCACAACGTTGCAATATTAATCTACGACAACCGATTTAGAATTATTATCGATCATTTCTTTGAATCAAATCGGTACGATTTTTTTTTTTTTCTACGATTAGGATTGGTGGGACGCCCGTCTTGAAGCGGGGGGCTACGGATTCTGGCTAAGTTACGTGCCAAAAGTATTATTGGCCGTTGTAATAGCCTTAATGGACGAAGCGTACTTCAAAGTCGCAGTCTGGTTGAACGACTTGGGTATGTATACGAAGAAAAATTAAACGGAGAAGAACGTATAACTCTACGTATCTTTAATTTAATCTTTCCGTTACGTATGCGGCCGATTCATACGAGAATTACGAACGATCGACGTCTTATCGATTGTCTCACAATAATCTTTATTATTATATCCACGGGTACTAAATATACCATGTATATATATATGTATATATATATACACCATATATATCTATATATATATATATACACACATTTGTGCACGTCTAGCTGACAGGCCTAGCATATTTACTTCTAAATCTCTTCTCACGGCTTAGCTTCTATCTAGAGAGAACTATCAAGAAAGTACGATATCCCTAGACGATACGTAAAAGCTAGTCTCTTTTTCCAATTATCTATACACTTCCAATATGTATCTACTCTACTTCTTCTTCTATCGTTTGAGAATAATTCTATAATTATTCGGATATAATTATATACTACCTTTCCTTATTTTTATATATATATATATCTTTCGGAGAACGCCTCTAAATATATAATATATTTACATATATATAGTTTATGGTAGATAGTATCTTTGATTTTTGTGTGTTGGACGCAGAAAACTATCGACTAGACACCGAGTACGAGAATCATCTGATCTACAAGGTGGCACTGGTAATGAGATATTTTGACAACCAAACGCAAATTATTAATGTTGTATTAGTATCGTCAATTTTGTCCTCCTCTAAATCGGTGATGATTCATTCCTTCGTGTGCTTTCTCAAAAGTGGCAATAGATTGTCAATTCCAAATAAAAGTCTTTTCGAAAGTCTTGCCTTTGCGATACCTTGGTAACGAAAGAAAAAAATAAATAAAAAAACGAAAAAAGATAAAACAAACAAAAAAATCTTGTCAGAAGATCATTGCACATTATTAATACTATACTATGGCTAACGATGAGTAAATCATGTGGTACGTATGACCTGTTGTTGTCTCAAATCTTAAATATTCGTTTTTGCGATAATAGAAATGCACGTGTAATCGGATGTGTGAGAATGATATGACGGTTACAAAATAAAAAAAAAAAATAAAAAAAAAATAAAGAAAAAAAAACAAAAAAAAAAGGAAAAGAACGGAAAAAAAGATTGAGTAGTGATTTTAGAGGTGGACGTTTCAAAAGTAAGATTAGATCCTTCACTTTATTTTCGTTACGAAAAAAAAAAAAAAAAAAAAAGAAATTAAAATTAATGTCTTATCGTGGCTGCCTCTATCGCTGCATGTAAATTCTACTTTGAAATTTGCTCTCTGCCTGCGCTTCTTTTCTCTTAGTAGCACTTCTCTACGACGCGACGCTTCACTTTACACCATGTATAGCAACTATATTCTCAATCTACGGGGTCCCGGCCCAATATCGGGCCGCGTTAAATTTTTAACGAGCCGCTAAATGAGAAGCTGCCAAAAATATATACGGCAGAGTGTAACAAGCGATTGACTTTTTTCAAATTTTTCCTCTTCAAAAAGTTTCCAATAATACTGCAGTAACAGAGAGTCGTATCTTTTTATATCCGACGATTTCGATCTATCACGTTTTTAACCCATTCGTTACTGACTATAGTCGGCACCCATGGGATCGTTAGCGATGTTACATTTCAGCCATGATCTCGGACCAACCAATGATCGGTTACACGAAATAAGGAACATCGTTGATATGCTCCTTAAAAAAATTTAATCAATCGTTCCAAACCTTACCGACGGTTATGTATTAACGGAAGTTTACTTTCATATGAAGGACGGCTATTGTCACTCCAATGGAGCGGACCGCTGTAACGAAAGGGTTAAAAATTGTATTTACGTTAGAAACATTTGGATCTTAGTATAATTGCGAACAAATTTATTTGGCCGCACGGGAAAATGATTGAGAAACGTTGTTATATAGGAAAAGTTTCTCGTGTATCATACATATGGCCGTACGCATATACGTACGTACGTATGTATTTATGTATTACATATGTATGTAACATCAAAAAGAAGGAGATAGCAAATCAAAAGAAATAAGAATTTATTCGAAAGTACGGCTAGTGTACAGAAGAAACTATATATTTCAGTTTCAGTTCGTAAACTCCTTCCTATCGTTATTTTACATCGCCTTCTATCTTCAAGACCAAGAAAGACTCAAGGAGGTAAGGAACCCTCTCTCTTTCTCACTTTTTCTCACCACATTTTAGATAAACTTTATCTCGCTCTGTCATCCTTGTAAATGGACATTTATTATCGTGTAAGATAGCATCACATTGTCATGCACATATGTAGGTATGAAAGATAGAAAAGATTACATAGGGTATGATAGATATGAAAGAGATGTTTAGATATTATATCCTTAATATATTAAAATGATGTCGAATTAAAATTCGATATTAAACTTTTGCTTTTGTACATATTATGCAATTTGTACATACAACACTTTTCACGTTTATATTTGATAAATAATAATCAATATACAGGGTGAATCATGACGATACAGCACGAGCATTTCTTCTAGAATTATTTCTTTAACCGATGATTAACTAAAGAGCGTATAAAAAAAAAAGAAAAAATATGCCACAATTAGCCTTCCAATCTTCATTGATAAATCATATGAGACGGGAAAAGTATGCTTTCATTTTAAATCACCTTGTATATAAGTCATTATTGTACAATCGAATCATTCGCGATTCATGTAAGACGTCGACAAGAATTAATAAAAAGAAAAAAAAGAAATAAATAACCGAATCGCTAGCGAAAAAATTTGATTCCTTTTTTTTTTTTTTTTAGCAACTGGCCGCATTACTGATAGCACGGCAAGTGATCGGAAATCTTAAAGAATCCGCGATACCATATCTGGTAGAGCAATTGCGCCTAGCGCAACTGAGCTTTGAGCTTTTCGGTGCTCTGAGTCCAAGCGAAGCGAGACTACCGCCTGGTAACGACGAGGAGGACGAAAAATCGAAGAATTCCGATGAGAAGGATGATAAAACAGATACGGGAAAGACGAAGCAACCAAGGAACGTTAGCCAAGCTGAGTTGGAGAGTTCTCTCTACAGAGTAGGACACACCACTAATTCTCTTCTTAGTGACGTTACTTTGAAGGTTTGATTTAGATTTAGCCAATTTTTTTCTTCCTTCATCCCTCTATCATAAATTTCAATGTACCTAATCGAATCTCCCCTAAGAACGCACTAACGGAAAACTCGTGCAAGAAAAGGAAAACTGCAGTAACTATCGTCGTTCGTCGATTCGAACGCAAGCATGCATGATCTTTATAAGAAAAAGAAAAAAAAAGAAAAAGAAAGAACAAAAAAAGAAGATTGAAATCCTTAATATATCGTGCAAATGTATCGAAAGTCGTTAGGACGTTAGTTCCTTGTAATTTGAAAACCTGTAGAAAACGTTACTCTCCTTCCAATCGCTTTCCTTCTTTTCTTCCTTTTTTTTTTTTTTTTGTTCGTTAGCAAATAGATCACGTATCTGCCTACATGCTCTTAGAAAATCGCATAGATCACCAGAAACGCTTGAAATAATTAATTCCAATCAGCTATAAAGGCACACGATCGCGTATAAATATATTTGTATACATACATACATACATACATATATATATATATATATATATATATATATATATATATATATATATATATATATATATATATATATAATAGGAGTATACAAATTATTGGTTATTCTAGACAGGCCATTATTACGTTTTAACTTGTATCGTGCATGTCCAATAATAGAACGCAAATTACACGCAAAAAGAGCATGCGATAGATGAATAGAAGAAAAAATCGCACAAAATAGGAGATATCGCTATAACAAAAAAAAAATAATATAATTTGTTGTTTTATTGCTTATAAACATTTATCTAAAAAAAAAAAAAAAAAAAAAAAATTAAATTTTAATTTACAGTACGATCGAGCGTTCTCGGAACATCTAGAAATGCTCTCGCAATTAGGATATGTGTGCCTCTTCTCGTCAGCGTTTCCTTTAGCTGCAGTTGCTGCGTTACTCGGTAACCTGATCGAATTACGTGGAGATGCATTTAAGTTATGTTACGTTCTTCAACGACCCTTCGGACGTAGGGTATCAAATATCGGCACTTGGCAGGTAAATCTATCCCAGCGTCCTTCCTACGTGTGCACTCATCGAGTAAATAATTTTCAAACGCGTCGTTTCATACCACGGCACATTTATACCTTTCTATAGAACGCTATGGAAGCCATGGGATTCGTCGCGATTTTGGTTAATTGCGCGTTAATAAGTCGAAGCGGACAGGTACAACGAATGTTTCCGGAGATGTCAGCGACCCAAACGATTTTGTTAATAGTCGCTTTGGAACACATTATGCTGGCAATCAGATTTATTATCACCTGTGCTATACCTGACATACCACATTGGGTTGCTACGGAAATGGCCAAAGTTGAATTTTTGAGAAGGGAGGCAGTGAGAAGATTGTCCTCGACGCCATCGCCGGAACAACAGCCATCTACCGTCATAGGTAAATATATATTCATGTTCATGAGGAAGAGACGTCTTTCGTATATCTATGAGAAGGTCAAAGCTAAACGACGATGGGACGATCTCCCATTTGTCCTGGACCTTCTCCTATCAGCTATTAATCTTGCTCGAACTCAGGGAGATTCGTGGTGAGTCCAGCAGACGGAGAGAGCGAAGAACAGCAACTGTTGAGCGAACGTACCGGAGACGCCTCTATGTCGAGCCAACCAGACAGTCCTACTTTAGCATCGACGACCCAAACACCGAGCAGACCATCGACTCCAAGTGCCGCGTCGATTCCAAGAATCGCGGAGACATCGCTTACCGCTGAGTCACCCGGTAGTATTGGAAGTAGCAGCGAGATCAGCAATTCCTTCCTTTCTGAAAATAATATTGGCAGTAGCCGAGATATTCACAATACACCGAGATGCTCCATACCTGGAGGTGAAAGAGGTACGAACACGATGTCTCAATGTCTTTAAAATCCTTTCGCAAATCGAATTAATCGTATTACTTAACGTTATTCGTTCTTGAAGCCCGACGATCGAGGGAGTGGTTGAGCAACGAACCGGAATCATCGAACGCGGGAGATCACTACGGTCATCACTTGACAATCGGTCCTCACGGTGGTGTCGATTGGGTACGCAAATTAGTCTTGGAACCAGGTGGACGAAAATCGAGCGATTCCGAGATAAGTGCAGTTGGTTCGGTAACCGGAGCTGCCGAAGAATTGACTCTCCATAGATCCACCGATTGCATTGTCTCAAAGGATCTGGCCTCGTCCTCGGATAGCGATCTTTTAAAGTACGAATAATATATGTTAGATAATTATACGTTATATTAAAACTGTTAAACGTCGTTAACGACGAGACTGATCGTTCTTTATCCGTTGTTTATCTACGTTAAGGTCTGCTCCGCCATGGGTTATAACTCACAGAAATCCAAAATTCCGTTTTTCACCGGAGAAGGAGAGGGAAAGGGAGAAGGCGGAGAAACAGCAACATTATCAGCATCATCAACAGAGAGAAACAACCCACGAGCACCGTGATCGACAAGCTTACGTACCCGAAAAGGAAAAGGATTCGGGTGTTGGTGGTCTCTCGGATTCGAGCAAGACGATTTCGAGTCAGGAGGAGGAGAAACCGAGTAGGGAGGATCGCGAGGCAAAAAAGACGAGAGTGAAACAGAGCCTGATGAAGAGGGCACGCTCGGTCGCAATATTCTCGTTAAAATTAAAGGAACGAAGGGCGAGAGAGGCCGAACTTAAAGCTAAGGAAGCTGAGAGGGAAGCTAGATGGCAGCAACCTCAGTCATGCGTAGGTGGTGAACTATCTTGCATCCCCATAGAGAAGCTTATATCTGTGGACGACATTGCGAGCATGGAGATGCGCAGAATGAATCATTAGAGAACACGCTTCGGAAAACTTCGAATTTTGTTTTTTTCCGCTAAGTAGAATTATTCGTGTACGCGATCGCGATACGTAAGAGAAATGATAGTAAAGAGAGAGAGAGAGAGAGAGAGAGAGAGAGAGAGAGAGAGAGAGAGAGAGAGAGGAAGTGATAAAAAGAGAAACAGCACTTTTTTGCGTTGTTGTACAAAATGCAGACGGATTTTCAAGAGGGTCTCGTTTTCACGGTTTTGATGGTGATTGTTATTAATATGAGAAGATTAATAGAATGATTCGGATAGAGAGAAATGAAAGAGAGAATGACCTATACGAGTATGGAACAAAGGAACGTCGCACAAAATAACGAGTCTGCACGAGATTACGGAACGCCGTTCCGGTAGAGACGTCCATAGAAAATTTAACCCTACACCACATACCATTTTTAGAGGTCATGTTTTAACCATAGTTCATAGTCCCCCCTCCCCTTTGCAAAGTTAATAGAGAGAGGTATCTCGTTGAGCTGTAAACGTCCTGCTAGTGCCGTCATTTTTGTCGTAAGTTCACGAGCGAATAATTAACTTTACGGCTTCTTCGTAACGTGAACACGTTATCTTCACCTCCCCTCAATTCTCTCCAAGAAAAATACTAATGGCTCGAACTTTGAAAATCAATGATTTTCCATTTTTTTTTTTTTTTTTTTTTTTTTCTTATGAAATCGATCCCTGTTTGGTAACGCGAATGAGATGAAGAGAAATAAAAACAAAAATATATATATGTAAACGCATGAAAGAATCAAAAACGCGGCGAACAAACGCGACGCGTTACGGAGAAGCCGTTAACAGCCACGTAATCGTGGAATACTTACGATAGACTTAATATATTTATATATATATATATATATATATATACACATACATATATATATATATATATATACATATAAAATTTAGATATTTGTAAAGTACACGCAAGATAGATGACACGTTGGTAGCGAAATTCCGATTGGGAGATCACCGAAGGTGAAATTGTTATTGTTGCTGAAATATAAGTTGTTACTTACTGTTAACTAGACGTTGGCGGGTCAACCGTACAACGAGCGTTCGCTAAGTAAGTTTCTTAACAGAAAGCTATATATGATGCACACAGGTATGAGAAGTTAAGAAAATTAAAAGAAAAGAAGCAAAAAAAAATGGAGGAAAGAGGTAAACGTGCTGCATTTCGTACCGTACGTAGTACGTGAGCGTCCAATTCCGTTTCCCGAGAATTTTTCGAACGACAAAAAAAAAAGGAACACTTTGGCGCGTCCCCCTCCCCCTCTCCACTGCCCCCTTCTCCCCGCAGCGCGCCGTGGCGCACGAATCGCGCGTGCAACAAAATCGTAAAGCTTCAATTTTCCTTTACGTTGACGTTGACAATTTCTTCCTCGATGAGGATTACGATAATGTATTTTTTTTTTTTTTTTTTTTTTTTTTTTTTTTAATTCATCGAGTCTTTAATGCGACGAATTTCAGGGTCGATTCTATCTGTATATAATCGAATTGCTACGACGAAGAAGAAAGGAGATATCACGAATTTATAAGATCGATTTTACATGGCCTAGCAAAGCCTTCCCCTCTCGCCATTCCTGACCGACCCTCTTCGCCCTCTGATTCTCTGCCGCTTCCTTTGATTGAAAAATCATTTAATTTTACGTAGCGCAAAAGTGTTTAATTGAACTTTATTATTTTTTTTTTTTTTTCAACGATTGTTATTCTATGATCGACGATTACAAGAAGGATAGAGTGCATCATTTGAAAACGTATACATACAAACACGATGATCACACTCATATCCACGTAACACATACATACTAACACGATGGAAAACTGTCACAAGAATGTCACACACATATATACAAAAATACATATACACACACGTTACATATATATACACACAAGTACAACCGATGAGCGCGTTATCTTTTTAGCATATCCAACGAGAAAAGTGGCAAAAAATTCGTTCGATAGACGCAAAGTCGATAGATTAGTTGCTTCCGTAAAAGACAGATTTTAAAACTTTAAAAGCACTTCGGCGACAAGCATCTCTGTTTGTTAGATGTTTTGTATAAAACAGGAACCGAGCAAATAAAAAATATTCTATAAAGAAATAACTCGAAATCTTATTAACCATATCCTGTATGTAGCATCCATATGTTAATTGTTTAATTATAGTATTTGTTGGAATAAAAAATTACATTAAGAATCAACACTGTTAATTAACCTTTCACTCGTAGCGTATGTTAGTTTACCTACAATATATAAATTACAAGCTTGATAAGGAAACATTGAACCCACTATGCACCTATCGTATCGGTGTATAAGTTTGTGTAAAATTCAAAAAATATCACGATGGCACTAAAACTTCAAGAAAAAATTTTATTTTCTTCGAAAAAAAAACACGTCGGTAAAATGATGTTCTTTCGACAACAGTTCATGAGAAAAAAATAAAGCTTCTCGAAAAATTCCAAGAAGCCATGTTCTCGATTGAAGCCTCATCTTTAATATGACATCAAGTTCACCAAAATTTTTCAAGAATTCAAGAAAAAGAAGTTTCAAATATACAATAAACTAATATTTACTAATATAAACTAACATTAGATAACTCGGAACGTGCTATTAATATAAAATAATTTCATTTTAACGTTTCAATACTTTTAAATTTGGATCTCGAAATTGTTTAATATCGGCCATGTGTAATATCGGCATAAACGGACTTTCGATTAACATTGACGATTTCCGAATTAATTTTCTTTTGAATTCCGACGAGTGAATATAGGAACTCTCTTTTTCTAATCGTGAAAACATATAAATTAATACTTTCGATAATGTTTCAATAATTTTTAAAGTCTATAATGTACACGGAGTAGAATAAAGTAATAATTGAACAATAGTTTATTCGTTTAAACGTTAGATAGACGGAAACACGCGAGAAACTTCGAATAATTTTGCGATAAAATTCTAATACTTAAAAATTTTAATCTCAGGATCGTTGAGCCTTGCGTAATATAAACATAAACGGTCCTTTGCTAACTTTGACAATAATCGAGTTAGTTTTCTTTTGCACTCCGACGAGTACACATCGATACTCTCTTTATGTAAACATGAAAACTTATAAATCAATACTTTCGAATGTTTTATAATTATTTAAACAATATATATTGTACGGGGAATGTAATAAATTAATATTTAAACAATATTACACGCGTTTAAACGTTGAAAAGTAGGATACGCTAGGGGCACTTAAAATAATTTTAAATAAATTTCAATACTTAAAAATTTCAATCTTAGGGTAGTTGACCTTGTTCAATATAAACACGTACGCACTTTATATTAACTATGACGATTACCGAGTTAGTTTTACCTTGTACTTCGACGCGTGAACATCGAGACTATCTAAATCTAAACGCGAGAACTTAAATTTAATACTTTCGATAATTTTTAAATTATTTAAACAATTTTAAATGTACACGGAATACAATAAACTAATATTTAAACAATAGTACAGGTTTGGTAATCTTTCAATTGTTTAAACAATTTCTGAAATAATATATTCTTTTTTCTTTCCTTATGTCTTTTCAGCTAATTTTAGGTCGTTGTCACTTCTCCTGCTCTCTATTTTATTTCATATTTCTTGTGTTTCTCTTCTTTTTTTCAAGGGATCATCAAGACATCATCGAGAGATCATCAAGGGTTTTTCATTAGATTCATCATCGATTTTTACGCGAAAATACGGGAAGGATAGGGAAAACACTCGTGCGTGTGTCGGCTGGCATAGGCGTGGGTGTTTTCGATATTATACATATTTAACGAACGACAACATTTTCGATCGGGTGAGGTAGCAGGATGAAGCACATGATGAGACCTGGGTCGGTATTACTTGCGAAGTATAATTGTAAATCATGTAACGCAAGTACTACTGAGCGAATGGCTGCATATCTTAAGACTCCTTCAATATCTTTTCAATCTAATTCCATCTAAACAATGAAATACTTAAGTTTTACATTGCTAATCATACTTTCACAATTAAGTAGATCGCATACAATAGAATTCTACAGACAAATATAAAGTATATAAATTTGCTATTAAAATCAAAATTTTGTTTACTCATTGTTGGCATAAACAATCACAATAGCGATGCTAATGAACAACCTTATTACGATTAGAAAGAACTTTAACCGTCTTGTATCATTTGAACTTGCTTACAAGCGATGCAGCTAGAATAATTGTAAGATTTACCGATAGTTGGTACGACGTTTAACTATTCTTTTACGTTTTGTCCTACATTTAAATAATCACGTGAGTGAGGTAGATTGTGTTTTAAGTATATTTGTTTATAAATCTATCTAAACATTAATCAAAATAATATTTATACAAACTTAACAAAGAACTTTTGGAAAAACAAAAGAAAAGCTAATACTGAATACATTGATGAGCGTGCGTAGCGTTCGGTGGTCGGCAACCAAGAATAAGGAAAACGTGTTTGGATGAATTTATGAGAGAACAAGTTGATAATTCTGCCACTAGAGGCGTGGCGGTAGACGATGTTACGGCGCTAAAGTTTCGGATGGTGGCCACAATTCTAGTTATCTGGAAATATCAGATGTAGCAGACAGCTTTGTAAAGCGGTGAGGATCATAAGTATGATTCGCTCTTTAGTTTTCAATCGTAAGTTTTGCGTAATTATGTATTAAAGAACATTTTAACATTATACATAGCCTATTTTCGGTATTGTTTTCACATAATACATTTTATTTATACACATTTTGATGATATATCAAATATTTTGCAGAATATTATGTTTTGTTGGTCATTTCATAAAGTGATACGAATCAAATAAATGAAATGTTTTTTCGTCGAAGCCGTTTAGACGCAACTGTAGTTAAAATTGTAACCGTGTCATATGTATATGTGCATATGCAAAAGTAGAAATTGTTGTCATGTATCTGTAAAGATCTATACATAAATTGTAAAGTATTGTGCAACATTGCTGGTATATTTTTACAAATGAACTTACAGATTTTTGCATCAGATATTACGATTGGATATTAATATTGAAGAATGATTAATATTATTATTTACATATTTCTTTCACATTAAAAAAAATTCATTTATGCATTTTCAACTCATTCATCAGAAAATATCTTCTTTCGTTATCTATATTTATTGGTATCGATAATTTGTTTTTCCAGAAAATTTACAGCAGGGACTGCTGTCCCTTGCTTGTAATAATGGAGCTGCTTTGGCATATCCTGCTATTACAGGAAATTTGGTTAAACAAATGAGTAGTATGGTTCAAAAACATGATACATCTCTACCGGAAAAACCAAAGAAAGAGCGATACAGTCCTTTCCAGAATACCAGTAACTCAATCGAATATGCTTTAGCTAGAGTAGATGATCTTATAAATTGGGGCAGAAAGAATTCAATATGGCCAATGACATTCGGTTTAGCATGTTGTGCCGTAGAAATGATGCATATTGCAGCACCTCGTTATGATATGGACAGATTCGGTGTTGTCTTCAGAGCATCGCCTAGACAATCCGATGTTGTAATAGTAGCTGGTACATTAACCAATAAAATGGCACCTGCCTTAAGAAAAATTTATGATCAAATGCCAGAACCAAGATGGGCCATTTCAATGGGTAGCTGTGCGAATGGGGGTGGATATTATCATTACAGTTACTCTGTAGTCAGGGGATGTGATAGAATCATTCCTGTGGACATATATGTACCTGGTAAGATTTCATCGAATAGTTGTGGGTAAAATCATGAATGTATCACTTTATATATGCATACTAATATGTTTACTAAATTAAATTTATGAATTTTTATTAGGTTGTCCCCCTACAGCCGAAGCATTGTTATATGGAATTTTGCAATTACAGAAAAAAATTAAGAGGATGAAGGTAACGCAAGATTGGTACAGGAAGTAAAACAATAATGCAATTGTAGTAAATTATTACAAATTATAGGTTAGACGATCGATAAGTTAAAACTTACAGTATATTTGAAATTTTACTGTAATTATATTAATTGTTATCTCCTTTCCCTAAAATGTAATAAATATATCTTGATATATGTAATAAAAAAGAAAATACAAAGATCTTCTTTATTCATTATATCTTAATTTCATTTATGATAGATACTTTTGTAATAAATTTATCCTTTGGATACATTGCTTTTTATATATTTATTTTTTTTAGTCACATTAAATATCAGAAACGCAGAAAAGTAGGAACTAGAAAGTAAAAGTCGATTCTAGTAAACAACTTATTTGCTTACATTTTAATTACATTAAGACAAAGAAATATTTTTACATAATGTTACTAGTTCATGGTTCGAACCATATTTTTTTTTTATATAGCATATTATATATAACTTTGTAATTTTGAGTATATATATATACATGACAAACATTTAATTCATTGGAGTAAGTAGTTTTAGGCAAAATTTATCACTTCTTATAGTCTACTAAGGCCCCATACTATGTTTTTTATGTATTGCTTGTATTTGCATCGATCAAGTTCATTTTTAATTTGTAATCTTGCCTCTAATAACTTACTCCCTTAATCTATTGTACTATTATAATACTCATTTGCATATTTCTATACTATAGCATATTTGATCTAAATATAAAGCAATTACTATCGATTAAACATTTTAATTTAATTTATGAGTAAAAAGAATGACTATAATCCAAGAATTTATATTTGCACATCGATATATATATATATATATATATATATATATATATATATATATCAATTAAAAATATATATATATATACATATATCAATTTTATATCATATTATGTGCGGTAATATTTACCCTACATACATATATGGACTCATATGAAGCAATAACTACCACACAGGACACGCGCGCTTATATGCATTTAATATATGCTATAAGTACTATAACATTTTTTACAAAATATTTTGCAGGTACTGTTATACCATGTATAACTACGTTCCAATTTATAAAAATGCATCGGTGACTATATCTTAACCATCCATTTGCACCACAGCCTATATTTTTAATGGCTACTTTGATAAACATATCAGAACAGATTACAACAAAATACATTATTGTCATCTTGCCAACTATTGATCACACCATATAAAATTTTATAATGTTGATATGTATCAGATACATGATGTTTTTTAAAAAAAAAGATACAGACTGAAAAAAATGAAGATCAAATCACATATTTAATAGTGGACAAAACTTGCTAAACAGATAATTTCAGAAAAGCGTTTGAAAATTAAAATAAATGTTCTTTGATTCAATTTATAATATAAAATGAAATTAATTGCAAATGAGGTTAGTCAATATATTACTCCCTTATTTTATAAAATTCTCTCTGTGCTATTAGAAATTTATTAAAATATTTATCTTGGACTGTTAAAATTCACTGTACATTTTAGCATTATATAAAATAAGTTGTATCTCATATTGAATAAAACTAATACAGAGAACATTCATCAGTCATTCTGGTAATCACAATTATGATCGATTATTGATTATCTTCAATATTATCATTTCCTATCATTGTCATTATCTTGACTTACTTTACTTTGGTATGATGTTATTATGTTAACCCTGCAATAGTTAATCTAATTTAATCTAAAACTAATCTCTCTGTAATAAAAACTAAAGCATAATTAATATTAATTTGTTTAGCATAATAGCAGCAAAATATAAAATTAATGATAAAAATATTTGTGCTCTCTACTGTATTAATAAAAATTAAAAATAACCATTAGGTTTAGTACATGTAATATGTAGCATAAAACATATTGTATTGCAGTGTAATATTATATAATATTCATTTGTAATGAAGTTCATAATTTAAAAAAAAAAAAATTTTTTTTTTTTTAATTTTATATACATACGTTTTATCAAGATACGCATATTTTCTATTCATATCATTGAAACTATAAATAGAGGCTGTAGAAGAAATATATACTAAAAGATATTACATTTGTCTAAAAATAATAATAATAATTCAAACGCCCTTCTGATAGTTCTAAATAACTTTTTCGTATTGAAGACGGAATCAACACATGTCATTGTATAAAATGAATTCTAAAGATATAACAAACTTACTTTTTATGTATTAAGTTTTGCACTATTAGTTATTTCCCATTTTTGCGTGATCATTCAACGACACTGTCACGCAAGTCTGATATATATACTTTCACAATTTAACAACCATTTACTTTAAGTAAATAAGCAAAATTGGTATTTTTTAATTTTATTGAAGAATTGTTTGAGATGTGGAAGGTGGTGGGTCATTTGGCAAAACAGGTATGGGACCATCTGTCCATTGTATAAGAGAATGTTCACTCATTTGTGTACTTTGAAAATGATCCTTTAAGAGCGTTTGAGAAAATGTACAGTGCATCTGATATGCCTCACTTTCACGATTAGGATCTCCACAAATTCTATACAAATCTAAAAATGTTTAAGATAAAATAAAGTGTAAAATATCAGTTTATGCGTATTCATATTTAATTACATACACATAACACAACACAAGAAAAAGCACGCACGCATAAAAATTAAATGCAATTACCTTTCAGGATAGCAGTGGCCCATAGTTGTACGTGTACATCTGGTATTTTGGAAGCAAGCTGCATGGCAGGTGTAACCATATTCATAGATTCTCTGCTATTTCCTAATGAAAGAAATATGTGTCCTAACAAAACGAGACTACAAGAAGTTAATCTATTTAAATCCTCTGAGCTTGCCATTATTAATGTTTCTCTAAGATATCTCCTAAAAAAATTGTTAAGCAATATAGATTGTATATTTTTAAATATTTTGATTACATTCTTTCACAATTTACACACTTGGCTTCATTATGTCTAGCTCCAAAAAAAGCTTGGAGACCTTGAACATAGTATGCTGCTGCTCTCAAGGAATGCGAATGTGATGGTAAGGACTCTGGATTTATTCTTTCCATTAAAGCACCCAACTCTGCGTCTCTTTTTGTTCTAAGATATACTATGGCCAAATTTAAATTTGCAAATGTCCAAAGTTCTCGTTCTTGAGATGTCTGTAACATATAATATTATATTATTCTAAAATGCATTCAAATTTTAAGCTGCATAATATATATGATAGGTGGATAATACATGTGAAATATATATCAGCAATAACTCTCTATAATCCTCATAGATTTATAATTAAATTATTTCTTATGAACTACTGAACAGACATTCTATAATTTTTCTTTATTGTGATATATTTATCACTTTTATAGCCTGCTTAATTATTCTATCTTCTAACCCTAAGAGCAGCTGTAAACTGAGCCTCAGCAGCTTCCATACAATTCATAGACATCGCATATAATCCCAAAAGAGCATGCAGTTGAGGCCGATGGCCTTGTAATAATCTTGGTTGCCGCCTAC
Organism: Dolichovespula saxonica; assembly: GCA_911387935.1. Taxonomy (NCBI): domain Eukaryota; kingdom Metazoa; phylum Arthropoda; class Insecta; order Hymenoptera; family Vespidae; genus Dolichovespula; species Dolichovespula saxonica. Next base: position 4,331,434 of record OU427001.1, read on the forward strand.
AAAGTTGACATGCCTGAGCTATTTCTGCAAGTGCCACACTTTTATTTCCCATGACAAGGCGGCACATAACTATATGTTCTAATAGCATGAGTTGAAAGACAGAGAGTATCGGCTTATTATCAACGACTGTGAATCAAAATACAATATTTAAATAAATTTATTATACTAAACTACAAGAATCGCAAAGATAAAATCGAAGAATTTGTAAATATACTTATATGAGTACTTTTTAATTTTTCAATTTGGGTAAGAGCCTTATTTGTGTATTTTTGTGCTTCATCCATATAACCAGCTTGCATTGAATGCATAACAGTTACAAGATAAACCAAAACATATAAATGATCCTTTGGCATCCATATGAACATATCTCCTATATTAGAACCCGTAACTACATCATCTGTTGGCCAATTAGGAGACATGATCGTTTGTATACTTTGTTGAAGTTGTTTTAAACAAGGTTTCACACTATTTACCTGTTACGTAATAAAAATATAAGGTAAATCAACAAATATAATTTATAAATAATAATTATTTTATCGTTACCTGACCAGCCATAAGAAAATGACAAACTTGAAGCACCAAATAATATACTTTTAAGTATTCTTTTTGGTGTGGACTTCCTTGCCAATTTTCAACATGGTGACCAGCCGAATTTAAGAGTGTATGGACTTCCGTAAATTTCTTGTCTATTAATAGGAGCATGCATCGACTTAATAAAAATAATACACGTGTATAACTTGCATTACTAATATGCGAATAATCAACGCCAACGGCCAGTAAACTACTTGCCGCAACGAAATCTTTTTCAGATGCATGTATTTGCTGAAACCACAAATAATATAAATAATTTATACGATATATTATAAAAAGAGACAAATTGTTATTGAACCTACCGCCAATTGAAATATCAGCCTACAGTGCCAATAAACATTATGTTGAGATAATTCTATAGCCTTTCTCAATATAGGTTTACTTAAACTTGGCTGTTGCTGTTGTTCATATAATTCAGCTACTACGCTAGCAGCCTCAAATTTAACATCATCAAACGTGTTTATATTTTGACTTAAACGCCACTAAAAGGATAATGTTGATTTAAAAATATGTTCAAAACGCGCCTCTTGATAGTAACATAAATAATATTGACATCAAAACATAGAAAGAGGTTAGAAAAGAGGTATCATCGTTATGTAGTTCTCAAAATAAATAATAAGTCATATAATAAGGATGACTGTGTAAATGTCCTGATATAAAAGGTATCAAATATGAAAATCAATAAAATTTTGAATAAAAACTGACCGCTTGTTCTAGATGTGATCGCGCCAAATCGATATTTTTCGTGTGGGTAAGAAGAATATTTCCAAGTTGTAGATGAGTACGAGCTTCGACCCGAGGTGGTGGTTTGAAATTGAAGACAGCTTGAAGACACTGAATACATGACTTAATATTTGGTGGGCTCGATGTCCGAAAGTTTTCAGCTAAACCTAACAACGAGAGATACCAAGCGTCCTGAGAAGACGCCATTTTGACATTTCTCGGACGAATACTTTTCCGACCCTTTCAGCCTGTTGAAAGGCCACAGTATATTCAACAATTGGATCATTTAAACACACCAATCAGGGTGTTTTCGTATTTTCAATCAAATTACAATAATTGGCACGATTTAACGTTCCTGATCCGACCCGATCATTCTTTGATAAGTTCTCTAATGCATCGATGTGTGCTCGGTCAAGTTCAAAATATGACTTTTTGACACGCACGTACGTGTGTAACATGAACGCGCGTGTGTATATACTACGCGCGAATTATTGCGCATAAAATCGTCTGCGTTAGAGATTGACACTGTTACAAAGTATCGCTAAGAAGCGTAAAGTTAGCCGGAGATGTCACGACGACGTTGATGCATGCCCAAGAATGTGTTGTTATTTCAATGATTCGTACGAGGAGAGAGAGAAAAAAAAAAGAAAAGAAACGAAAATCCGAACGGGCTACCCTGAAAAGTGGCATATTTCAGTTGACGTGTGCGTAGAACGTGTGCGCCGACCAATCGGACGCGAGATTTTCGCGAAGTATCGTCCGGGAGGAGTACACACGATTCAACACAACTGTAGGAACGGTGGTGCGGTTGGGAGTTACAAGTTGAACGCAATACCTCGCTCGTATTTTGGTTTGGGTATTGGTTTTTAATACGGCCGTAAGAACCGTATAACAGAGGGATTTAGCCGGATTAATTGAGATAACGGTGGCCAGCGAGTGGCTAAAAATGCTACACGCCGGAAATGGAGGTCAAATTCGGCTGGAAATGTTAAAACACCGCGAAGAAAGTGACACAGTAGAAGAGGCAACGTCAAGAAAGTGCGAGGGGCAGCTGTCTTCGATGAAGGCAAACAGCTGTTCGTCTTGCATACTTCCTAATCGTACCATAGAGATGGAACAAGAGGATAACAACTCCTGCTGGAACAATCTGCCCAGCGTTATTTTGCAAGAAATATTTTCGTATTTGACACAAGAGAACAGGATAAAAGCCTCCCAGGTATACTTCTAATTTTTGTATTTCTCTCTCTCTCTCTCCCTCCCTCTCCTCCCTCCCTCCCTCCCTCTCTCTCTCCTCTCTCTCTCTCTCTCTCACTCTCTCCTGTCAACTGATCTGACACAGTAGGTAATCAAACGATTATATTTCACATAGCCGTTTGATGTTTACGAAACTCGACCTTTCTATTTCTATTGCGTATAAATCAAAACGGTTATGTGCTAATCACGCGAGATTTCTTTTAATAATAAATAATTTATTAATATTATAAATATTCGTGTATATATATATATATATATATATATATATATATATATAATTTGCATAGAATCAAAAATATACCTATCAAAATATTAATACATATACACGAACAAAATCACTATGGCATACTCTAATTGAATCTAATGTACCTGTCCTAATTTATGCAGGTTTGTAAAAATTGGAGATATGCGTTATTTCATCCCAGTTTTTGGAGAAAAATTACTCTTGTTCTGAAAGACGAGGATAGTATTTCATGGGCTAGGTCGGTAATTCAAGCTTGTTAAAAAAAAAAGAATTCATAATGTTAATGTACATTTGGAATTATATGCCTTTATAGGTTTCTGGCAGATTGTTTTGGACTTAGTGTACACGAAGTAACCATACGATGTGACATAGCATGTCATATTGTAGAAACTTCTCATCTCCTGAAAAAATTAAGTTGTAATAGGCAGTTACGAAAATTGTACTTGGAATATAGCAGTAGCATATTTGAATGTCCTAATTGGTACATGGAAAGTGAGACTGACAGGTAGATTTGTACAAATATTGTTTTAAAAATATTTAAAGGATACATTCATATCTGATCTTTTTATAATTGTTTATAGTCCAACGAACAGTATATCTCTAATGAAATCCATTGTGAAAATTATTGAAACAACTAACTGTTTGGAAGCTCTGAGTTTAGGATATATGGAAGAGTTAGCAACCAATGCCAATATAATTTTAGAACCATTACTTTTACATCAAGCTAAACATCTAACGCACCTCAGTCTAGCATCTGTCAAGGATGATCCGGATCATTATGACTTTATAGAATTGGAGGAATATATTTTTAAATCGTTTATCAGACTTACTGTTTTGACAGTAGATTATGACGTTGTTAACGATGCCTTACTCAGAGCTTTAGACAGTGGCACTATGGAAACGATAGTAATACATGTACATGGTTGGCATAACGATTACTTGGGAACATCAAATGCAGCTTGGGAGTTCTTTGTTCAAAAGAAGTATGTTGACATAATTCTGTAAAATATTATATCTTTAAAAAGCTGTTTTACCATTAATTGGAGTAATATTAATTAAAATTATTTTTAGTCCAAAGTGTGAACTACGACTAAATCTCATACATTCTTACATTGGTGTAAAAGTATTAGATACTGAAATTCTTCGCCCTTCCATGCCTCTAACGCACTTAAAAGTATTGTTCTGTGAAAAATTTAATATAGACGTACTACATCAATTGTCAAATTGGTATTCTTATAAGTTAAAATCGCTTATATGGATAGATTCTATGGATACTACGGAAAATACTCCAGCTACAGACGATGCTAATGAGCCAGATAGGTAACTAATTTGCATTGTGGTCTTGATGCAAGTAATCAATGACAATCAAACGTAAAATCACTTTTAAATCTATTACAGCCCAGATCCTCTAGTATTCTTGTCTTGGAAGTGTACCAAACTTGTCGAACTTGTGTTCATAGGACACAAATATTACAAAGAAAATTTATTGGCCATCGCACGTCTGAGAGGAAGTACGCTCAAATTTCTTGTATTCGCAGAAAGTGATATTCTGTCTGACAGCGAATCATGGCACAAGACTGAGACCATCACACATGTGAGTACATGCATTATTTTTCTATAAATGGCGTTATTGATGATAACTTATTTTTCCATTACAGGAAATACAAGAGATAATGGGTAAACATTGGGCACCATTAAGGAACACGGAGTTACCAACGGTAGTGTTGAATCCTTTTGCCGGTGACAGCAGGGAGGTTATTATGCCGCTTATCCTGCGCGATGAGAAGTAACTTCCAAGAATAAAAAAAATGCCAAGAAAATGTCATCCAAGGACTATCCATTAACAGCAACACACGACCACTTATGGAAGGAGAACATTTTCAGAAGTACAGTTGTAAAGTTATATTCTTTATTTTTCTATAAGATTTTTTTTTGTACGCAACGCGGTGAATACGTATAATGAGTTCATAGTCCAAAATCTAATTAACGCATACTGCCATCCGTCAGCTAGTTGTTAGATATAACTTATTAAGTAGAGAGGATGAGAATAGTCGTACCGTACTATCGCGCCGTGATATTACCAATTCTTGTATGGATGTGATATGTGTATGGAGCTCGCATTTACATTGCGCTATACGTTTGCGAGTTTAACGTGCATCAATGTTCCTTCTTTAACGATCATGCTTTATCTTAAACCATTCCTTAAAGGAAGATTTATTCCTTATATGCACAAAACTAATTTGTGGCACAACCAAGGGAGATAGTTAACGGTGTTAATGGATCGTGGATCATCGATGTTCGTAAGCTCGATTACCGATGTATAGTACACGATCAATCCCAATGCTCTAGCGTTAAGCCTACCTCTCGTGTCTTTCTCACGACGAAACGTCCAAATTCAATGCAAATTACAATGTAATACAAATTGCAATGATTGAGAGGGAGATAGAGAGAGAGAGGGAGAGAGAGAGAGAGAGAGAGAGAGAGAGAGAGAGAGAGAGAGAGAGAGATAAAGAGGAGAAAGAAAGAGAGGGAGAGATAAGGAGAGAAAGAAAGAGAGAACGATTTTCTATAATCTTTACGACGGATGGTAGGAATGACTTATTTATGCTGTGATTTTTCTTCGTTGGAGAAGCTATGCAGGGAATCGCGTCTTTATATTGACAATGATAATCGTAAACTTATCAGGTATATATATATATCCTCACCGCGATCTTTACTTTACCGATCGTTCCTCTCACCCAAATATCATTGATGCCCTGCGAAGAATAATAAGTAAATTTCGTGTAGATATAACAATACCTTGGTGTATGTGAGAACAAGGTGAATATGTTGAAAACAAAAAATGGGGGAAAAGAAAAAAAAGAAAAAAAATGAAGAAGAAGAAAACGAGAACGTCAAGGTAACGCTATATGGATTAGCATTTTTGACGTCTACCTGTTGCTACAGGGTCATTAAGGATAATATTTAATAACCAAGGTAAATAACTTTGGGAAAGGAAGACGATCATCTATGGGATAGAAGTGAGATAAAATTCCATGAAACAAATTAAACAAGGGGAATGATAGAGAGGGAGAGAGAGGGAGAAAGAGAGGTCCGATCCCATGATCTTCCACGGGAAAACTAATGCGAAAATTCCAAAAACGTTATCTGTAAGTAGAAGAGAAAAGCGTCGTTCTTAACGGATATTTTTCCAATCCACTCCAAGAAAAAGAATGTAGATAAGCGAAAAAGCCAAGCGTTCGCTAAGAGCATGCTGTGCGACACTACTAAGAAAAAAGGATATTTAAGACAACTCGATAGAATTAAACATACTTTAAAACGAGTATTGCGTAGTTTGTATTAAATGCACAGGGGAAACAGAGCTAAGAACTCAAAGTAACGAGAAGTCAAATGGCGTTCCGAGGTTATTTTTAATACCAAAACCAATCGGACGCAATTGTAAAAAAAAGGGAGAAAGAAAGAAAGAAAGAAAGAAAGAAAGAAAAGAAGATGAAAATGAAGAAGAAAAAAGCAAGAAAGAACGTTTAAATGTGAACGCGCACGCCGGAGTCGGCCAAGTAATACATGCATACAAGAGATAGCTGAGGAAGGTGAATCATGCGGAATGTTTTATGGCGGTATGTGTGTTATATCATATAAACTGTGATCACACCGTTTGTTCTGTACGTACCATTTTTCTCCATTATGCTCTTAGCGATCGCCGATATGTGAAACATGAGTATATCTAACAAAGATCGAAAGAAGTAACTCTGCTAATCGTATATACATATATACATACATATACATATATATATATGTATGTATATATATATATACACTTATATACTTATATGATATGTATATATATATATATATATATATGTAGGTATATCTGTCTACTAATCTATCGAAGTTTAAACGTTCAATATTCGGGTGCAATAAAAAGTACTCGGCATTTCTATCGTGCGATTAATAAATGGAGACGATTTTGAATGTTGTTTACAAAGGAGCCATATATAATAACGCGTGGGGAGGAATAACAAAAGAGCAAGAAGAAGAAGAAGAAAAAAATAAGTAGAAGAAAAAGAAAAGAAACCAAACGTATAATATATACAGTTGTACTATTCTGAGATGCGATTTACTTTTTTCGAATCCTTGTATAATTATTAATGTCGTCGTATGTACATCGTAGTCACGTATTATACCATTCTTTTTTTTATATGTGATCCTGTACATACACTTCATGCGTCGAAATCTTTAAATGAAAAGGAAAGAAACAAAAAAAAAACGAGGGATAAAAAAGAAACGGAAGTATTTCCACGCTTGATGTGAAAGAGAGCCGCGATAATGTGCCCTCCCCCACCCCCACCACCCCCACCCAAACATGGTGTACGTAAAGTCAAGATTAAGGATATGCGAAAAACAATGTTGTAATACGTGTAATATATATGTATATATATACTTACATACATATATATATATATATATGTGTGTGTGTGTGTATCACGCGCATTATATACAAATCTGCATATGTATGTATGTATATATATACACAAAAATAACGGATGCGAAAGGTTCGATCGTGTGAGGCACAAAAAATGTATGTAAAATGAGGGAACGATATTCCTTTCGAACGAACACGTAAAAACGAGAAAGAGAGAGAGAGAGAGAGAGAGAGAGAGAGAGAGAGAGAAGAGAGATATATAAGATGCCGCTATAATACAAGATGAACGGGCCTTAATATGTACCTGAGTCGCGGTGTAAGAGTAATTTTGACGAAACGTTTGACGCGCGACGTTCGCGATAAAAAAAAAAAAAAAAAAGAAAGAAAGAAAGAAAGAGAAGAAACATACACGTACAACACGTTAAAAGCTAATAATTAAATCCTTAGCAGACATTTTTTGTCGAACCATTTGGCGATAACGAAGCCAATCGTTTATCAAAAAATGACTAGAGGTTAAGATAGAAGAAAAGAGACGCGTCTGCGACAGCCCTTTCATTTCGTACTACATGCGCGTGAATCAATTAATTGTATTTACTTTACATTGAACGATGCAACACGAGAAAAAGAAAGAGGGAGAAAGATAGATAGATAGAGAGAGAGAGAGAGAGAGAGAGAGAGAGAGAGAGAGAAAATGTGTGTGTGAAAAAAAGAAAAGGGGAAAGAGAAGGATGTCTTAACGCGAAGTAAGACTCGTATAATAATCGAATAATAACGCGCGCTCGTTAGCCGCCATTTTAACGCGCGTAAGCTCGCCATGTTCTTTTTCCCCTCTCTTTTATTTACTTATTTTAGGGTATTTTTTTTTTTATTTATTTCTTTCTTTATTTCTTTCTTTCTTTTCTTTCCTTCTCCATTTAACGATAATACCTTTGATCATTCTTGCATAATTTTTTCCTTTAGCATCGAAATCGCGTGGTTATAAATATTAGTAAAAAAAAGTCATGCTCGCGTGCGCGCGGTGTTTACGAGACCGTGAATTAGAGAGCGAGAGAGAGAGAGAGAGAGAGAGAAAGAGAGAGAGAGAGAGAGAGAGAGAGAGAGTACGAAGTTACGTACGTGTGTATGTAAAAGCCCATGCGTGTGCATTCGCATTGCGAAAAATCTATCTATGTGTGTGCGTGTGTGAGAGGGAGAGAGAGAGAGAGAGAGAGAGAGGGAGGGAGGAAGATAGGAAACAAGATAAAAATTAAATAGAAATGAAAGTTGAAGGTGGAGATGATGTGTGGAGATGAAATGTGAGAAGGAAAAAAAAGGAACAAATCTAGGTGACGATGTGTAGTAGCACCATCTATGCGCGTTTAAAAAAGAAAGAAAGAAAGAAAATAAAAAGAAAGAAAAAGAATAAAAAAATAGAAGTAAAGAACAAAGAATGTGCAGCCGCTTAATATGGGCACAACGCGAAGGTACACAGCGTGCGTATATGTATTATTGATTATAGAGCGCGACGATATGATATACAACAAACATAAGACTGAACCTGCCGAAAAAGGTGTATTTAAACAAAAATATGCATACACAATCTCGCGCGCGCGCGCACACATATTATAAATGAAAGTTAAGCGAGCTGCACGTTACTGCGTCACGATCTACATCGGTACTCATAAAGAACACGTACTTCCTATGTATATGCGTATAGGCGGAAAGAATGAAAAGAAGAGAAAGAGAGATAGATAGGTAGCAAGATTTTTCTCGTGAATCTTCTCTGTGGTTTACTCTCTTTAAAAAGTTTTACCAACAGTGTTGGGCCTTTTTTCTTTTCTTGTTACTTTTATTTTATTTTTTTTTCTTTCCTTTTTTTTTTTTTTCTTTTTCTTAACTTCCGGTTCGCTCGATGGTGGAAAAACTTAAATATGTATGTATACATATACATATATATATATACATACATATATATATGTATGTGTATATATATATATATATACACATGTTAGCGATTTTATGAACATGTTCGTCGTCGTATTAATGCGAAAGATTAAGCGAAAGGATATTAAGAAGCAATTAAAATAAGGGTAATGTGTGTGGTGCGTGTCACGCAAAGACAGCTAGCGTTTAGAGATACGGGAAAGAAAAAAAAAAAGAACAAGAAGCCCCTCATACACACGTATTATGTATGTAAAACAAAATTACACATACATGCCCACACACAGACACACACAACACGTACGTACATACGCACGCACGTACACACAAACACACTGTATTCCTCGTTCCGAGGATTCACTCGATAATGGTTCTCTCATAGCCGATAATTAACCTTAAGCAGCCTGCCAAGAATCAAAATACATAAAATATGTAAAATATCAAACGAACGCTAGCCAAGTACAGAATGCTATAAGATCTATTTTTTAAGACGCGAATGTATATTTTTGTACTAAGGCAGGCCTTAGTGTGCGTGATCGTAACGAGAAAACAAGTTAAAAGAAGAAACGAAGGTGAAGATGAAGATGAAGATGAAGATGAAGATGAGGATGATGATGAAGAGGAGAAGAAGAAAACAATCGCGGTAAAAATGAGGGAGAAAAAAGTAATTATAATAATAATAATTATAATAATTATAATAATAATAATAATACTAATAATAACAAATTCCTCTTGAGCGCGCGCACAAGAACGCCAAGACGGAGGAGAGCTGTGATTAAATCATGTCGGCTTAAAATAAGAAAGAGGAAACGTAATAACGCCAAGGTTTAAACAAAGAAAAGAATGGGGTTGGGGGGGGAGGGGAAATGTGCGACGTCAATTCCAGTAAATCCCGCTGTTGGATATTATTATTATAAATATATGTTGTACCAAATGTGGGCCATAAGGAGAAAGAAGAATAGAGATTGGAGGAATCGAATAAAATGGGGCGATACGATGAAGGACAAAACATCTGTGATAAAACTAACAAAATATAAAAGAAACCAATATTAAAATCCTAGACGGGTGCTCATTGATAAGGAAAAATAAAGAAGGAAGGATAGGAAGGAAGGAAAGAAGGAAGAACGAATAAAGATACGAAGAATCTTTAAAATATGTAGGTCTAAGGAAAACGAAAATGAAAACGTAAACGAAGACGAAGAATTGAATATGCACGAAGTATATGATTCCTAGAAGAAGAGGTGTTTTTTGATCGAGTATGATTCCGATGAGAGAGAGAGAGAGAGAAAGAGAAATAACGAATGATAGAATGATAGAACGAGATCGCTCTATACGTGTGATCGATTTACTCGTAAAATGGAAATTGAGAGATTTGAAATGACACGAATAGGAATGTGTTAAACGTTAAAATATCGCGACATGGAAAGATATATCGAACGTGTCGGTCCAATTCTACTCAAAGAAAAATGCCGATCTAACAATCCTCGCGAAAATTCAACGAACGTCCAGTCGTCTATTCGCGTATATACATATATAATTTTATCTTCATAAACGCGTTTAGACGAGAGTGTGCCCATAGAGATAAAGAGAGAGAGAGAGAGAGAGAGAGAGAGAAACAGAGAGAGAGAGATATGCATATTTAGTTAGGTAGATGAAAAAACTATTCACGAAATTGCGCGATTAAGGGCCATAACGTACATACCATAAAACACGATGAACACGAGACACGCGACACACAAATTTAATTTATGTGCAAAGGAGCACACTGACATTCCATTCGGGAAAAAAAAAAAAGATATGCGTAGAGAAGTATAAAAAGGGTGAACATCGAGGCACAAGATCTCTTTTCGTTTTTTTTTTCTTTTTCTCTTTTTGTTCTTTTCTTTTCTTTTCTTTTTTTCTTCTTTCTTTTTTTTTTTTTTTTTCTTATCAATTGACACGTGTGTAAATACGTGAAGCACGATAGATAGATGAAGCTCGATTCAACTTGAATCCGAGTTAGAGAGTTTCGAGTATTAGTATGTATTAATGTTGCGAGCTATAGTGAACTTTCCACGTGTATAAAAAAAAAAAGAAAAATGATTGATACGCTGGACCAACGGTTATTCGACTGATTTTTCGTGTCTTCTGCTTTAAGACGAGAATTTAGGCCGATCCATCGTTTCTTCTTGACTTTTAAATTTAATTAATTAGAATCTCGTTGAAATGACGACGAGCGAGAGAGAGAGAGAGAGAGAGACGAAAAATGTACACACGAATTATTTATTTACAAATCGAGAGGTGTAAAAATCAAAAGTATGTAATCACGAGATAGGAGTCGGTCCAGGGTATGTACCACGAGCAGTATTATAAGTTCCTAACGAAAGAAGAAGGAAACAAAATAAAGAACATTGCAGTTCGTTTTAGAACGACACTTTATAGATATTTTAAATATATCGTAGCTTCGTCGAAGTGACCACGAAAAAAGGAGGGCATTTTGTTCGACACAATAATCTTTTCTTTTTTATATATATATATATATTTCTTTTTTTTTCTCTTCATCGATCGACTACTTGCTTTCGTATATGTGTAAGAGCACTTATATGCGTATGTAATACACGCGCGACATGACAAAAAAACACGCATATGTACGTAACACTCAAATACACACTACCGTAAAGTTATCAAAATTTATGTGAGCCAAGTAACGATCCATTCCAATAAAAATATATATAAAAAAAAAGGGCAGCGGATGATAAATCGCGTTCGAAATAAATCGCGTAGATCGGGCGGGCGAAAACGAAAGGATTCTTGTTAGAAAAAGAGATAGAAAGAAAAAAAATATATCTCCTTTCATCCCTTGGAATTATATATGTACTAATATGTTATATATATATATATATATATGTGTGTTATATATATGTCCTCGTCTGATATACGCAACAGAGAGAGAGAGAGAGAGAGAGAAACAGAAACACACACACAGCAGACAGACACACATACACATACAAGCATGCATGCATGAATAATTACACGATCTTATCGAAAATCCAACGCTCTCCTCGATCGATAACAATGCACGTAGGAAGGAAGCTAAGTGTTAACCGTACGTAAGAAATGAAAGGATAGAAGCCTGCGGCAAAAGAAAGAAATATACATATGCACACAAATATGTTTTTGCCATCGCGCAAACTGAGAAAGAAAAAAGAATTAAGTGTATATATATATATACATACATATATATATATATATATATATATATATATATATATGTATGTATATATAAAAGGATGAAAAGAAAAGGAAAAAAAGTATTACGACGATCCCACGCCATTGATTTTCTTCGAGTTTTTCTACGAGATCGAGAAAAATATTATGATAGAGAGCGCTAATCTAAATAAATAAATAAATAAGAAGTAGTAAAGATAGACGAAACCAAAAAAGTACCGTCGTTCGAACTTGTCGCGCGTATCTATCGTATCGCGGGAATAAATGATCAAAATATAAGGGGGGAAAACAAAAAAATGTTGTTCGTCAAATTCTCCCGTAAAAATAACTTAAGACGAATCAACGAAATTTCAATGTTCCCTTTTTCTCGTTCTTGAAAATTACGATCTTCGGCTAATCTTTAATTTTCGCCGTTCGATCTTTCTCCGTTTACACAATGTATTATTTTATCGTATATTGCAATTGTCACGATGATAACAATTCCAATATTCACGAACGGCGGAGTTATCGATAAGCACACATATGACAGCAAAGTTATGCTTCTCAACTTATTAAAAGAAAAAAAAAAAAAAAAAAGAAAAAGAAAGGAAAAGGAAAAGACGAAGAAGAAGAAGAAGAGTATGAATGAGAAAGATCTGAAAGATCGAATGAACGAAAGAAACTTGTTAACATTAAATTCGCGCGTTTTTCTGCAAACTAAGGCGATTGTTCTTCTTCGAAGTTTGCGCGTGCGTATGCAAACGGATCACGAATTCGTTCGTAATCCTTGTTGAGTTATGTTGTATGTACTTGTCGACCATGACGATGATGATGATAATGATGATGATGATGATAATGACGATGATGACGATGATGATGATGATAATGATGATGACGACGAGGTTGGTAGAGCTTAGTTGATTCACGAATTCGATTTACACAACTCGAATTTTGTTTCTTTTTTCTTTTCTTTCATTAATTGCGTGATCGATCTATATATCCTTCGACGATTATATTTGACCATTTTAACGAGAACAAAATAAGAAAGAAAAAACAAAAACGAGAGAAAAAAACCAAAAAGAAGCTTAACGTTGTACATTATTAAATGTACACTATTCTAATTTATATTTTATCAATAGTAATCAACGCTCTTCGGCACGTATACCTAATCTTTGGTGATCGACTTACTATTATTATTATAATTATTATTGTTATTGTTGTTATTATTATTATTATTATTATTAATTTTTATAATTAATATTATATTACATTCGTATATTGTTGGCAAGCACAAGTTTATTCTCACACAGCTCGCCAATTTTGCGCTGTCGATACACGAAAATGGGAACGAAGAAAGAACCGTCGTATTTAACGATGACTCTCTTCTTTTCTTTTTTTTTTTTTTTTTTCGTTCGCTAATACGTAATATCTCGCATCGTTCTTGAATTCTTTCCGTCGTCGATGACAAGTCGATAAATTGAACGTATATGTATATAATATTAACAAAAAAAAAAAAAAGCAAACAAGATATATATATGTATATGTATATGTATATCTATATGTTTAAACGCACTGAAAAGACGCCTTTCAGTTTTGATTGTTGGAAAGATAAAGGAAAAATAAAGGAAAAGAAGATTTCGAAACGGAAGGCGCCTTTTCGAGATCGACTCGAAACGTCGATTCCTTTTCTTTTTCTTATTTTTTGTTTTTCTCTTTTAATTCTTTTTCTTTTTTTTTTTTCTTCTCTTTTTAGAATAAAACTTGCTGTATCGTAAAAACTAACTTGTAAGGATATTTTAAGCGATGAGAATTTTGTCGAGAGTTTCCGTGTCGTACGGGTAATATATAATATCACCGACCACTCGGCATATAACCTCGAGAATCGTTGTTTTTAATTCGGAAAGGAACGATGATAGCGGACTCGTTTCCTTTCTCATTGTAAATCCTATAATAATGTTCGTACATACATACATAAAATACATACACACGTGCACATGAGAACGTGCTGATTTTACATCGATTTAAGATAGACTTAAGGGATTCGGTTGAATTACAACAACAACAAAATTGTTTTATCGTTAAATGGCCCAAATATAAATGGATTATACATATGTTAATAAATATATATATATATATGTGTGTGTGTATGTGTGTATTGATATATATATATATATATATATATATGCATATGTAATTACGGCGTATATTTAAAGGAGAGAAGATAAGAAAAATAAAAATGATGGAAGAACGTAAAAGGAATGTAAGCGCACGTATAATATATATATATATATATATATATATATATATATATATATATATCATATGAAATACGATATTCGGTAATCGAAAAGAGCAATTTATCGAGATAACTCGATAATAATAGCCTTTATATTTGGATCTAGATGTTAGAGAAAGATATCGCGCATGGGAGAGACCTCTATGATCAGCAAAGTCGAGTGCTTACCCGGTGACTGTGTATGTATGTTCATGTGTGTGGTTTATGAGCGCGTATATATATGTAAATACATTATGTACGGCGACAATATCAATGATAATGATGAATTTGATGCCGCCATATAAACTTACTCGGGATATTATTACACGAAAGTAACGAAACAACTTGTGATTCACTGCCTTCGATTTCTACGCGAATAATTTCCCTTTCTTTCTTTTTTTTTTCTTTTCTTTTCTTTTCATTTCTCTCTCTCTCTCTCTATATATATATATATATATATCTCTTTTTTATTTTCTCTTCTAACATTATATCTCGTTGCATTTTTAAAACGCGTCAGATATATTAGAATCGTACGAAAGTTATTATTTCGCGTCGCAACGCATTGCATCAGATTCATCGGAATCATGATTTTTTTTCTCCGTACGAATGGATCGATTAACACTCGTGCGAACGATTCTTCCTAAGAAATGTTGATGAAATGGAAAAAAAAAAAAAAGAAAATAGTTAACCGTTGCGTTCGTAGAAAGAAAGAAAGAAAGAAAGAAAGAAACGCTCGAGAGAAGAGAGAGTTCCATCTGTATACTTAAAACTTCGACGTACCTTCGAGAACAAGTTATATTCGCGATATCTCTCTTTAGCTACTGGATATAAATATATATATCTGGACCATGCTCAGGACTACCTGACAAAAACAATTTATAAAGAATATAAATATCTCGTCGAAGAGCGAAAGCAAAACATACGAGAGCAAAGTGTCGTTTCCGTTCCGCTATTCGCAGGAACGACGCCGTGAGAAGAGATTATAATCGTTCTATGCGCGCGTAACGTGTCGGTGTAAGCGTGTGTAATAATAATAATAATAATAATAATAATAATAATAATAATAATAATAATAATAATAATAATAATAATAATAATAATAATAATAATAATAATAATAATAATAATAATAATAAAAGATGGAGGGAAAAAAAGAAACGACTCTTTTTGGGCAAGAAAGGTCCGTCGGCTCGTGGATATATTTTTATTTTAAAAAGGATATACGTAAAATATGTTATTTCTATATTCTTGGTAATTCTTACGGGGAATAATAACCATATACGTGCAATGAATTTTCTCTTCGAAATAATTGTTATTCGTATAAATAGTTAAAACGATAGGAGAGTAAAATCGATTCTATTCGTCGCGAAAATTTTTGTCACGTTTGTCACGTTAGTTTTCTTTTTTGTTTTTGTTTTTTGTTCTTTTTTTTTTTTTTTTTTGTTTTTTTTTCGAACTCTACCGGATCAATCGTTGTGTTCGAACCGATGCCGAAGTTGTCGGAGAGAAAGAGAAAGAGAGAGAGAGAGATAAAAAAAGTCGATTAGAACAAATATTCCATGCGTTCGTAAATATGTCTACTATATACATCGTATATACTACGGCTACCAGGTTCGTAGCTCGTTTTGTCCCTTGTTCGGTGATAATAAAAAAAAAAAAAAAAATTTCGAACGTCTGCCGATGTAATGAGTTACATTTTTATCGCACAATCTCAGTTCTCTCTTACCGCCCAACAACCTCCGTGCGGTTAATTAATTATCGATTTTCATACGGATTAGTTTATTTATAGTTTATCGAATCTCTTTTTCTCTTTTTCTTTCTCTCTTTTTCTATGAGCTGGACTAATTTCGAACTGTGTAATTCTTTATTGCGATAAAGTTCGACTCATTACCGCATGGAAGTACATACGTACGATCGTATATCGGTTTGAACCATTACTGGACAGTTCACTCAGTTATCATAATTGTGTGTCGTCTTTACAACGCGGTCGGAATGACCGGCATATCTTTATTTATTTTTTTTTCTCTTTTTTCTTTTTCTTTCTTTCTTTCTTTCTTTTATATTTATTTTTTGTTTCTTTTTTTTTCTTTTTTATTATTATTATTTTTTGTTCTTTTTTTTTGTTTTTTTTTTTCTTTTTACAAGAGAATCATTATCTCGCTTACTGCGTGTAATTAGTATCCGTTTCCGTTGCGAGTAAAGAAAAGGAAAAAAGAAAAGAGGAAAAATCTTCTATGTACGATGGTCGGTCTATAATTTAAATATTTAACGCAATCTCTTCGAATAATAGAAAAAAAATCAAATGTTTTCTCAAATGTATGAATCAATTTTTAAAAGTGTATCAGTCGATAAATAAAATCGTGCATGGTATTAAATTTAAACAATTCTATTATCAATATAATCCCATTTCTCCGTATTATCCGATAGAACCTCAAACGCAATCTCATACTGTTAATAATAATAAAATCCAAATGATCGCGACCGAATCGAGATTGTTCTTTCGACGATTTTATACGTCGTTCGTTGTAAAAAGGAAAACCAAAAAAAAAAAGAAAATCCTATACGCTATCTCAAACGCCAAACGCGTGAATTCGTTAAATCGGAAAAAAAAATCTGCGTACGATCTGGTGTCATATTTAATAATTAATAACTGATAATTTCGTTGTACGAAGGAAGGAAGGAAGTAACAACGCTAACGGTTGAGAGAGAGAGAAAGAGAGAGAGGGGGGAGGAAGGGAGAGAGAGAAGTAATGAGAAAAAATAAAACAAGATGGAGGGCGGACGGGCGAGCGGACACAGGCGTTCGACTGGCAGCAGGGCGGGGCGGGGTGGGGTGGAGGAGGGTGCGTAAGTACGGGAGAGAGAGAGAGAGAGAGAGAGAGAGAGAGAGAGAGAGAGAGAGAGAGAGAGAGAGATTGTGAACGGCGCTTAAAGCGCGCCTCACTCTCTTCGTCGCGCGCGGTTCCCCGCCAACGATGGCGTATTTTACAAAGTCCGTGGGGTGCTTCCGGTAAGCCCCGTAGCCAGCGGCACTTTCTCGGCTCCTTCGCGGCGCTATCGGTCGCACGGCAGGGGCGAACACAGTGGCGGCTTCGGAGGCGATAAGGTCCACGGTCCATCCCCACCCCTTAAGCGCGCCGTTACACCTCGCTCTGTGCCTCTCTTTTCATGGTAAGAGAAAGAGTAAGAGAGAAAAGGATATATATATATATATATATATATATATATTTATATGTATATATGTATGTATAGGGAAAAAGAGAGAGAGAAGGATAGATAGATAGATAGATAGAGAAAGAGATAGAGAGAGAGAGAGATAGAGAGAGAGAGGGCAAGAAAGAGGGAGAGAAAGAGTGAGACAGAGAGGGGATAGCACGAACCGGAGGAAACAACGACAGCGACGATGCCGGGGCAACATCGAAACAAGGGCGGAGGAGAAGTTGGAGGGGGAAGACATCACGGCGGACAAGGCCGCCATATTGAATCACTTCGGTTAATTTTTGCGCAGGGGAAGCAACGGGCGGCGGAGTGAGAACGGGCTCTACATAAGTAGAAAGAGATTTGAGATCGTTGAGAAGGAAGAATAATATCAAATAAGGATATAGTATCAGGGAAAATGGAGGGGAGGGGGTGAGAGAGGAAGGGGAGTTATCGTCTGGTAATCCTTTAAAAAGGGAAAACGGAAGTGATTAAAGGAGGAAAACGTCGCTCGGTTGGATTCTTCGTCGTGCTTACGGATCCCCATCCCCGTGCCTGCTGTGAAAGAGAACTATAAAGGACGATTTTTTCGTGTCTCCTACCCTCGTTTCTTTTGCTATCCTTTTATCACTCCCTCTCTCTCTCTCTCTTTCTCTCTCTATCTATCTATCTATCTATCAATTTTTTTTCTATCCTTTTTCATTCGTCATTGGAAGAAGCACGCGCGTAAGAGAGCGCGTAAAGCGAGCGAACGAGCGAGCATCAGCATCAGCAACAACAGCAACAGCAACGAAGACGACGAAGACGACGAAGACGACGAAGACGACGAAGACGACGAAGACGTCGACGACGACGACGACGGCGGCGGCGTGGCGCTGCATTGGCTGCCGTCCTCCGTTCATCCGTCCGTCCGTCCATTCGTCGGCCAGTTCGTCCGTCAGCTTGTCGGTCTGTCGGTCCTCTCTCTTTCTCACTTCTGGCAGTTAGGCGCGCCGCGCGGCGCGACGCGATGAACGACCTAGCGATGCGCGAACACGCACGGAAGAGATTCACGCGCGGAAATTCTATGTGCACCACGACGTTCACGACGAGGACGAAGACGAGGACGACGACTACGATGATGACAACGATGCTCGCTGGACGATGAAGTGTGTTTTGTGTATTATATTTTTGTGATATATATATATATAGTTATATATCTATATATCTATCTTGACTAGAGACGAAAACGATCGTATATAACGAGCGAGCGCGTTTGTACGTACGTACGTGTGTGTAGTGTGTGTGTGTGTGAGAGAGAGTTTGTGTGTGTATGTGTGTGTGTGTGGTGCGCGCGTGTGTTACGTACGTGTATGCCTATAATTCTATCTCTCTGCTTAGTGTTGTGTGCCACCGCTTTTACATAGAGAAGAGAAGAGAACGTGTACGTGCATGTGTGATTACGTACATGTGTTGTGTTGCTCGTGCTGCAACGTGTAAAGGAAGATACTGTATATGAACGACGATCGTGGACGATTGTGTTCGTTTTTATTAATCGGCGCGCGTCTCCCGTTTTATCTTGAAAACAAAAACGAGTATCCCCGGATGGGCCACGGTGTGTTACGGCAAATTTTAAGTTTCTTTTAAGAAGTGGAAAATTTAGAAGAAAATTGCGACTAGAAGCAAAACCGACCGGATCTAACGAACCAACGACCGATCGACCGACCGCCAGCCGGGTCCCTTTGCGTTAATTGTTCGTCGTCTACCTGTTCCCTTAAGTCCTTTCCATAAATCGATTTACAACATACTCCTTTTTCTCTTTCTCTCTCTCTCTCTCTCTCTCTCTCTCTCTCTCTCTCTCTTTCTCTCTTTCTGTGTATGTACGTACGTGTATAAAGGATTATCGGAAGTAAGGACGAGACCCTGGTCGAGAACAAATTTTCAGGTATACAATATTATTATTATTATTATTATTATTATTATTATTATTATTATTATTATTATTATTATTATTAAAATTTTTAATTTCTCTATGTTAGTAACTCACTGTGTTTCTCTCTCTCTCTCTCTCTCTCTCTCTCTATCTATCTATCTATCTATCTATCTATCTATCTATCTATCTATCTATCTATCTATCTTTCTCTTTCTGTCATTGTATTATTTATGAGTCAATACGGGGGGAGGGGATTAGGCAGAACGAATTTTCAGGTAAAGTTGTATGACTCAGGTAAAAATCTCCTTATCCTTCAGGTAGATCTTATTGAATTTCGTACTTTTACATTTCCGTTATTACTCTTACTGCTGTTCCTGCTAGCAGCAGTAATATTATTATTACTAGGTACTGGTACAAGATTAGTGCTGCTACTACTACTACTACTACTACTACTACTACTACTACTACTACTACTACTACTACTACTACTACTACTACTACTATACTAGTACTACTCTACTACTACTATACTATTACTACTATACTATTACTACTATACTACTACTACTACTATTACTACTACTACTACTACTACTACTATACTATTACTACTACTACTACTACTACTACTACTACTACCACACTATTACTACACTATTACTACTATTACTACTACACTACTACTACACTATTACTACTACTACTACTACACTATTACTACTATTACTACTACACTATTACTACTACTACACTACTACTATTACTATTACCAGGAACGCTGGAAAAAAGTGGTCCTGGCAAGGCACGCTCGTTATGTACACACACGGGGTGAGGGGGGGGTCGAGATGGCGAGCAGCGTTACTCTCGAAAATGGAGTAGAAATTCGACGATTGTTTTAAGTTGATAAACGCGCAAGGTCGATCTCGTGGTCAAGAACCACGCGTTATACGATTTCCTCTCTCTCTCTCTCTCTCTCTCCTCTCCCTCCCCTCCCTCTCCCTCTCCCTCAACACACCCCTTACCAAATCCCTCCGTCCTGTCTGTTTCTCTTTATCTTCTAAAGAAATTTTATCTTTTCTTTTTCGTAAAAAAAAAAAGAAATATCGAAAAATTCGATAGAGAACTACTCTTCGTCCTTCGTGAAGTTTAGGGTCGTCCTTGAATGCTCGGTCTCTTTGGAAGTTTCTTTCCCCTCTCCCACCGTTATTCTCTCACGCAGCCTACGGTCGACGTACGATCGTAAAATGTCCGCGATACTCCGCATCGATATCACCGGACAAACTCGCCAATTCTCCTTACACACATGTATATATATAATATATATATATATATATATATTCCCTTTCGATCTTCGATATCCCCTTTTCTACTTTAACTTTGCATGCTTTCGAAACTTTCGCTTTTGAAATCGATGCCAATTGGAAGATCTTTTCTTTTATTTTCTCTCTCTCTCTCTCTCTCTCTCTCTCTCTCTCTCTCTCTCTCTCTCTCTCTTTCTCTAGGTTAGGTGGAAAAACGAAGTGAGATCAGTGATTCGTTAATTGCGTTACTATTCTCCATTCCGAAGATATCGGAAATGTACAAAATCGAATATTTCTTTTTCTTTTTTTCTTTTTTTTCGTTTAACATAAAGTCGTCATCGTCGTTCGAAGCGGCCAATTTTGTTTCGTGGGTAATTGTTACGAAATCGAAGAAAAATATATCGGCCATCAGTCCACTGACATGGCCGAGAAAGAGAAAGAGAAAGAGAAGGAGCGAGCGAGCGAGCGAGCGAGAGAGAGAGAGAGAGAGAGAGAGAGACAAAGAGAGAGAAAGAGACAGAGATAGATATGAGTCGTCGTCGTTGTCGTCGTCTCGAACGAATTGGGAAGCATGTTACGGTTTTGGACAAAGGTCACGTGACGTCTCTAAGCCGAGAGAAGCGGGAGATCCAAAAGATAACCGTGGATCTCTATTTTCTCTTTCTCGTTTCGATTGACACAAAAGCAACGCGAGGGACAATGAGGACTATCAGAGACTACGGCTATACTGATAGGGATTATACGACGATGACGAAGACGATGACGATGACGAAAACAACAATAACAACAACAACAAAAACAAAAGCGTACAAGGAGATCCGAATACTATCTATGTTCATTTAATTGTCGATCTTTTATCTCGACTGGCGAGACACAACGACGACTAGGACGACGATGACGACGATGACGACGATGACGACGATGACGACGACGTCGACGATGATGCTCGTTTCTACGCGCGCACCTTCGAGCTCGGAAAGAAAGGCGGAAGAAGAGAAGAAATAGATGTCGCGAACAGAGGTCGCGCTTTTCGTCGCGACCGAGGTGAAATCGTGAGAAGGGAGAGAGAGAGAGAGAGAGAGAGAGTGAGAGAGAGAGGGGAGGGGGATACAGAGGATGAAGAGCGAGGGGGATGAGACAGAGGAGAGGGGGAGAGAGAGAGAGAGAGAAAGATGCGTGAACGGATAGCAAATTCGTTGGAAAACCGTTGCACTCTCTCTCTCTCTCTCTCTCTCTCTCCTCCTCTCTTCTCTTCTCTGCGCGCTCGTCCTCGTAACGTTGCTGCTGCTCTCTCGCAAGCTAGCAGTGGGGAAGGCCCAGGCGAAAAATCGATTTCCCGTAGGGCAGAAGGGCATCCGAGTAGGAGGCAGGGGAACGGGGCAGGCAAGGACGTGGGCAGGGGAAAGGTACACTGAGACGAAATTCGGGAAAATCCGCAGAGAAGAGAGAGAGAGAGAGAGAGAGAGAGAGAGAGAGAGAGCGAAAGAGTGGGAGGGAGTCCGGGAGTAGGAGAAGTAGTAGAGTAGTACGATGAGGACGTGATGCCGAAGGAGAGGGGTCGAGAGTGGTGGAAGGTGTTGCGGTGAGGGGTAGGGAGAGAGAGAGAGAGAGAGAGAGAGAGAAAGAGGGACAAACAGACAGAGACAAATATATTGCTTTCCAGCGCGATTCCGGTGCCACACCACACGACTATAGGATGTCGACGAGTACGCGCGTGTGTGGGTGAGTAGCCGAGTCTCTCTCGTTTGTGGTAAGGGGGTAGACGGTATATGTTTAGACGGGGTGGGAGGAGAAATAATTAATGTGCGAGCGTACCTCTCTCCCTCCCTCCCCTCCCACCCTCCTCCCTCCCCCTTTGGGGTACTACGATGAGGAGGAGGAGGAGGAGGAAGAGGAGGTGGAGGTGGAGGTGGAGGCAACCCCTCTCCCCTTCCACGTTCTTATACCGCTACGCTTAGAGCTGCCATTGTGCGGAGACGCCGCTTTCGAAGCATCGAGTTCGATTCTTCTCGATCGCGATTATTCGTAAGGTATACACGCAAGAGACGAACGAATCTAAACGGTGCAAGGAGAGCGAGAGAGAGAGAGAGAGAGAGAGAGAGAGAGAGAGAGAGAGAGGGAGTGTGCGTGGCGTGTGCGTGTGTGTGTGAGCGAGAGAGAGAGAAAGAGAGCGGCATAAACGCGCGCGCGCTTATCTACTTCTTGTCGAACAGAACCCGGGACACGTCGCGCATCGATATCTTCTTCGAAGGAATCGCGTTGTGCGACACCATGTATACTACCGCTTAGCAGCTCTTCACCAACGAGAAAACTAAGAAGGTTAGGTTAGAATTCTACATCTGCGAATACACCTCTCTCTCTCTCTCTTTCTTTTTCTCTCTTTCTTTTTCTTTTTTCTCTTTCTCTTTCTCTTTCTTCCTTTCTCACTTTTTCCTTTTCTTGTGCGCTAACTCAGCGGTTTGCTTCGCTTTCCACATTTCAATTTAGTCGTTCTACTCTTCGTCTTCGTTTTTATCATGATATTTTCGTCTCGTGCGAGATCGTGTCAAACCTTGTGCGTTATCTCTCTTCGCGTATAATTTTCATACATTTTGTAGGCTATTCGTGCGTAAATAACGAGGGACTTATGAAAATTTGTGTGTTAACGAAACGCATATGATAATAACAATGTTGTTGCCAGTATAATTATTCCCATTTTTACTTCGAATCGCTCGAATAACCACGAATGTCAATCATGTATTGGAACATTACGTATATCAGTCAATTTACGTAATTGCTCGCCACTTGTTTCTTACCGCATCCACGAAAATATTCGTTTTGACTGTAATATCGTTTAATTTGCGCACGCGCGTCTATTACTAATAAATATACTTTTTCTTTTTTTCCTTCTTTTTTTTGTAGATTCCCAGTGATAGAAAGAATGGAAACCATGGAGTTGGATGGTGATGCTGTAGTTGATCTGAGCGTAAGGTAAACAAACTTACATTGTAACTTTTATACTTTAGTTAAGAAAAATTAGTAATCGATTAACAGAATTTATATCGCTGTTAGTTTTCATTGTGGAAGCATAGTGAGAGTCGAACGCAGCAGCGGATAATAACATGTAAGATCTTTTACAAAACTGTTATTTGTATTTTTGCAGCAGTGGTAGGAGAAATTCCCCGTCTATAAATGCTAATTCAAGTGATGCCGGGGTGCCCTTGGATCTTGGGGTTCATTTCTCCGCAAGTTCTAATATAGAAAGTAATATGCCAGAAGCGCGTAACATTCAAAACGCAGCTAGAGGCATATTGGCTCCAAAATCCGGAGATGATCGGAGGACTCGTCGTAATCTTAGACCAAGAATTGAAAGAAGTTACGCCGAGAGTCCAGATGAGCCTAGAATAAATGGATATCTAAATGGGAATACGTCGGATAGCGATGAAGGTTAGGTCTTCTTTTATATATTGAACAGGTCTACAATGCTATAGAGAGATTTTTTTAATAGGTCGAATGACAAATAATATTCCTTCAAACACAGCTGATATGCCACCATTGCTTCCAATCAAAGAACTATCTTCAGATGAATTGGCCGAACGAGAAAGGACATTGAGAAAACTGAAGGAGGAGCTACGCTCTGAGGAAATGAAATTGGTACTGCTAAAAAAGCTGAGACAGTCTCAACAATTAAAAGAGAATATTGCTGCAGTTCCCAAGGTTCCCAGCAAATTACCACCGCCAGTAACAGTACAACCGACAACTCACGGGTAAAACTCTACTGCAATGTTTACTTCCAAGAATATGGTTTTATATATTGCCATGTTAAATTGGAATAACAATGGATTTACAGGCATAGAACGGGTAAAGCACCGCCGCCATTACTGAGAGGGCAACCACCCCCAAGTAGAAGTAGTAGTCTTCATGCACCACCACCCGGAATGTTATTACCACCTACAACTGGACGAAGTTCTACTTCGAGTACTGGAATGCCCCCTAACATGGTAATACCTCAACCACCGCATCCTCGGAGTAGACCACCTAGTGCAACGCCGAGTGTGCCAACTTATCATGCTCCGGCTGATAGAACTGAACGCTCCACAAAAGATCCTACCCCTACACCAGCACATCAAGTAAGTAAAGCGTTTATCGTCATAATTTATCACAAGGATTATGTTTCAATAGACAATTGACATCTTAATGTAAAACTAGTGGCAATTGAAGTATCTTATATAATCGTAAAATAATTTATCGAGTTTTACAACATGAGATTACATTGAACTACTTAAAAAAAAAAAAAATTGCCAGTAGTTTATAACATGCGTCTATAGTTATATATATATATAAATGATATTTTTCATATAAATAACAATAAAATTATTATAAATTCAAAGCTGCTTGTTGGATCTCAAGAAAATAAAACCACAGCATCTTTAAATACGCCCGTAATTTCGGAACAGGTATATCCATTGTCTGACCTATACTCGCTGTATGATCAGATTGACTTTTTGCAACTCTTATATAATTTCTACCTGTCCTCCTTTCTGCTCTTACGCTGTATGTGTGTTCTTTTTTTCTGCTTATTGATCTTCATTTTAATTCTATATAATGTTTTTAACAAAAGCTTTTATATATATATTATATCAGCCTGAAAATTTATAGCTACGTACAAATTCTATGATATTGCATCATTAATATCATTATCAAAATAAAAATATGAATGCTATTGAATTTTGTACTATGTTTAGAGCTAATAATGTGTTATGAATATATAGGATAGATCCAGAGAGGATAATCAAACTCCCGCACAGCGGCAGGCTGCTGCTAAGTTGGCTTTAAGAAAACAACTGGAGAAAACTCTTTTGCAAATACCACCACCGAAACCTCCACCACCGGAAATGCATTTTGTACCGAATCCTTCGAACACAGAGTTTATTTATCTGGTTGGCTTGGAGCATGTGGTTGATTTTATTACGAAAGAACCTGCTATACCCCCTCCTCCCGAGCCGTTTGAATGTACACAGTGTAAAACAGACTTTACGCCTGTTTGGAAGTGGGAAAAACCAGTAGGTAGTGGCAAAAAGGAAGGTCCACGTGGACAGCATGCCACGTTCCAACGACCTCCAGCAGGTCGAGATCCTAGAGTCATCTGTGAACATTGCGTGACATCCAATGTCAAGAAGGCTCTCAAAGCAGAGCATACAAATCGGTTAGTATACTTCTTACGCTTATCTCGATAAATTTGACTTTGTCGTAAAACAATTATTATTATTATTATTATTATTATTATTATTATTATTATTATTATTATTATTATTATTATTATTATTATTGTTATTATTAATAAAACGTTCTATCGCTTTTTACAGATTAAAGACTGCTTTTGTGAAAGCTCTACAACAAGAGCAAGAAATCGAACAAAGGCTTGCCCAAGCAGCGTGTCCAAGTCCAGATCCACCGGCTCCGAAAGTGGTCCCGAAAGCGGCTACTCCTACAAGAAGAATAGCTACACCCCCTGCTCCTCCTCCTCAGGTGCCTCCGGCACCTACGCTCACACCAACACCACCTGCGCCAAAACTGCAGGAACACCCGTTGGTTAAACTGGCCGAAAGTGGAAAGTTCAGTCCCCATCATGCGGCCACTGCGGCTGCTTTGCAACAGCAATTGTTGAGAGGTTAATAAATTTGAAATTCTTTCAAAATTTTTCGTATCCATACGAACATACGTCGCTTCATAAACTCCATTCGCGATTATTAATTTTTTTCACTTACTAATTTGACTTATTCTCCCCCATAGAACTGGCAAAGAATCCTGTAGCAGGCTTACCGCATCAACCTCTTCCCGCGCACATGATGCCACCGTTCACTTCGATATTATATCCGTATCAGCTCGCAATGGCACAGGCTACTGGAGGTAAAGGCCTCGTTGAATTGCAACGGCAAGCAGCGGATCTTCAACGTCAGTACCTGCTCGATATGATTCCATCGCAAGCATCACAAGGACAGGGCAACCAAGCACCGCCAAGGGCTCATCCGCATAATTGGAAAACGTAACCGGACGCGTTTAAAGAGCGAACGACAAATACTAAGTAAATAATAATTTACGAATAAACGGAATATCGAAAGAGAGAGAGAGAGAGAGAGAGAGAAAGAGAGAGAGAGAGGGAGAGAGAGAAAGAGATTTAATTGAGGAACGAGGAAAAGTTTCATCATGATTGATTACTATTATTAATAGAGGGACGATAAATATTACAAAATGTTGTCATGCCGTTCTGATTTAGAATAATTGTGATATACCGATATAATACGTTATTGGTAAATCGCTCATAAAATGATCTAGTTCGGGAAAGATTAAAATCCGTAGAGACCGTATGTAAAATGATTACGAGATAACTATTCGTGTAATGAATTCACGTTTTATTTCTAATCATTTAATGAGAGAGAACGTAATGGTTAGACTTGTTTCAACGTTCGTAAGTGTGGACAATGAAACCTTGATGATCAATTGGAGAGAGAGCGAGAGAGAGAGAGAGAACAGCAGCAGTACGTTTTAAACATTAACACCAGAAGCAGTGTTTCCTTTTGATATTTACCCTGCATCGATATTGAATATTTTAATGGGCAAGCAGATATAAAAAGACGGATCTTAATATACGTAATGTGTCCATAACGTTATAAAAAAATATCTGAATAAAGCGAGGATAAGGAAAATAAATGAAGACTTTTAGTAAGGCACTAATGGGGGACAGTAAATAGGGTGGTAGAATGGAAATATGTCGATGCATCGATGCATTATAAAAGTAATAATCTGCGTTACATCGATGTGGAAAAAATGATTTCGCGTTACGAAAGAACTAAAGTTGAAGGAAAGAATCTTTCTAGGCTCTTATAGTTAAGCCGATCTTGGCCGTTGGATTGAATAAAATCATTATTATAACCAGCGGCGGTACCTGTACTCTGTGTATATCTTTATTTTCTTCAACTGTGAGTATTTTTAAGGTGAATATAATGCATGTGTGAGATAGTGATAGAGATAGAGATAGATAGATAGAGAGAGAGAGGGAGAGAGAAAGAGAGAGCATATGAACTTCAGAGAAAAAGAGAGAGAGAGAGAGAGTGAATTATTATTATAATTATAATTATAAATAATAATAATCTTTGCAAGGAAGTGTGTGAAAGAATAAGCGAATGTATGAGCGATAAGAAAAATTCTTTTTGCCGATACGTGGCAGAGTATGTGGACACATACATACACACACACATACACACATCGCGACATGTTTTTAATGGAATGATACCAGAGTGTCATTCACGCACAAATCGAATAGGAATGTCTCTGTGTATGACAACAAATCGGCTGAAACGTTTCTTTTTCTTTTTTTTTTTTTGTTTTTTTCCCCCCTCGTAACAAGAGGTACATCAAGGCGACATTGTGACTCGATAAAAAAATTTGTTGTTTTCTATAAAGAATACACACTAAGGCTAAAAATGAATTCGATTTAGAGAAAAGGGTGTATTGATGAAGATTAACGTAATTTTCACAGCACCGATCGATGATTTGATGTGCCACCAATTTCATGTAAAGATATTAAAAAGTAATCGACAGGAAGGACGTGTGCATTAATTGCAATTTTTTTCGAGGCGTTTAAAGACGACGCTAGATAAAAGAAGAAGAAGAAGAAAAAAAAAAAAGAAGAAAAAAGAAAGAAAGAAAGAAAGAATAAGATCCGAATTTTTACTATCCTCTGAGGAGTAAGAGAAAGAAAAGAAGAAAAAAAAAAAAACGAAAAAAAAAAAAAGTTTGCACATAACAGTTAAAAACCCTCTGGCACTCATCCCCGAGCAATACTATTAATTATTATCACCTTCGCTAATAGCCTAATTTCTATGACTCTGGCTAAACAAAACTCGGTCATACATTTTCTGAATCAATAAATAAATAGTACTATACTGTAGTCTTGATATTTCTCGGTATTATGATACAAGTTAATAAACTAAAATAGCATAATCATCTCTCTTTGTATTACGTGATAGGTTTTGAGCTCGCTCGTACTGATAATACATGTACACCGTAATAAGTCTCTACGATCGCATAATAGATCAAGATCTGTGTTTTTTGTGTAAGAGAATCGAAAGAATAATGTCGTTGTCAACCTGCACTGTCGCCAGTGGTACTACTGCTGCCACCTTTCTAACATCGATGAAGAAGGTTCTTTCTAATCAGCGTCGCAAAGATAGGAACATGGTTTATAATTTACATATATATATATATATGTATATGTGTGTGTATATATACATATATATGTATATATATATAAGCGCAGCCAAAAATGTACTTTCGATGCTGCGCAGTTTACTATCCCACAAAATTAATATTAAATGATTTTATAAATTTATCGTTTTTCCCTCTGTGTTTTTTTTCTTTCTTTCTTTTTCTTTTTTTTCTTTTTTTTTCTTTCTCTCTTTTCTTTTTTTTTTTTTTTTAATTGATAATTAAAAAAAAATTAGTTTTATTCAACACGCGAACGAACGAACACACGCACGAACGACGACGATGATGATGATGATGATGATGATGATGATGATGATGATGATGATGATGATGATGATGATTTACCGTTCCCGTTCTCGCGTTCTCCCATTCCCCGCGAGAGCATTATTTTTTAAATAATAAAAATGTTTCTAATTAAATGCGTTATCCCTTAAATAATAAGACGATTTCGATGTAATTTAAATGGATTCATTGATAACAATCACGTACTATTATTGATAGGATGCAATTAGGATCTTATTCTATACTAATTAATTCATTTCACTTTTTCGTTTTGTTTTTTTTTTCTTTTTCTTTTTAAGGTTTTTCGTTTGACTTCCTATTTTTTTTTTCTTTTCTTTTTCGTTTCGTTCATATTATTTTTTTTCTTTTTTTTTTTTTTTTTTCATACTTTTCCCTCTAGTCTGAATTTTTAGGCTCTACGTATGATGGATGGTGCTGTTAGAAATTAAGCACTCGATAGCGCAGAAAGAAATCCATCTTTGTATTCGAAAAATGTGATGGTCTTAACACAAAAAAAAAAAAAGGAAAAGAAAGAGAACCAAAAAAAAGAACAACAATAAAACCTTGTAAACCGGCGCTGAGACATGAGAATAATAATGCAATAAATGCATAATACGTGCTGTAATTGCATTGGCAGCATACAATGGCGGTCAAAACGAACGAACGGTAACGCAGGATTAGAATTTTAATGTATTCTTCAAAAGCGCGCTATACAATCGAAAGCTTCATGTGAGAAAGGGAAGGAGGAGGGAGGGGGATGCAGACTTAAAACCAAAAATGAAGAAATCAGGTTATAAAATATAAAGCTCTCGGAAACAATACCTACGTCGGCCGGTTATCGAGATTATCGTTACGATACGACGAACGTACGAAATCTTTTGAGAAGCGACACGTCGTTGAGGAAAAAAAAAATAAACAAAAAAAAAACATAAAAAAAGAAGGGAAAAAGAATGGAAAAACTTGTCCAGTCCAAAATTCGTATTTCGGTCTCTAAACGAAATGTAGGCGTATAAAACGCAGACGAAGGATTCTGCCCCCATAAACTTATATAATTAGTAATTACGGATTACTGAATAGTCTGAAAATAACACGAATAAAGCTTGTCAATGATTGTACCTAAGAGTAATTGATATATTCATTTATATTATATGTATACGTATATACATATACATATACATATACATATACATATACATATACGTACCATACACACGCACGTACACGTTAAAAAGTATCTCAAAAAAAAGATAAAAGAAAAAAAAAAGGAAAGAAAGGAATTAGCGATAAAAGTGAAAATCACTCGGCTCACAAGTAGTTAATCTTTTCGTCTCTGATCATCAAATAAGACTGTTTAACTATAGTTTACATTGACATTGTTCGCAGTTTAGTTTAACGGAGTATATTTTAAGACCATGACGATTTATAGTTAGAGACGGGTAAAGATCTCTTGTAAGTTTTTACTACTAACGTAATTAGCGTGTATATATATATATATATATATATATATATATATAACATAGTTAACGATTGAAATATATTGTGTACTTAATAGCCTACACAATACTCTCTCGATGCTTGAATCCAAAATCCTGCATATTTACAATACATTTGTATCTCTCTCTGTTCGAAAATTTTATCGTTGAAGAATTTACGACGCCGTATAATATCTCCCGTTTGCGATCTGACGCATCGGAGAAACTCGTAAAATATATTTTTTTTCTTTTTCTCTTTTCTTTTTTTGTTTTCTTTTCACTATTTATATCGTATCATCTGCTTACGTTTACTATCCAACGAAATTTCTTTCCAATAGAATGAACAAGATGATAAGATACATTTTATTAAGAATTTTATTTTCAAAAATTACATATACGTATATATATATATATATATATATATATATATATATATATATATATATATATACGAATCTAATATTTATATAGCCATTTTGAAAAAGTAGATTTACTCCGGACACCTTTCGTTACGATAATTCGACTACTTTTCTAGCGAAAATTTTATTCGAGAAAAGAGCAGACAGGACCTGTTTAACCAGGTTCACGACGTGTATATATATATATATATATATATATATATATATATATATATATATACATATATATGTGTTACGTATACAAATATCGGGTGTTTCATTTTAAACTATACGGTCAAATATCTCCTATATCCCATGGTTTTTACAAAGGAACGTTTCAACTAAAATTAATTGAATTTTGATGGGGTGAGGAGGGACGAGGGAATATAATATTTATCGCATTTGTCTCATAGTGGATACTGCCGTCGAGACATGGAACTTGCAGCGATTCTTTTAAACGGATATTTTGAGCTTAACAAAAAATTACAGGTAATATCGATAAAAATCCAACGTGCACCTAGCAACTGTCGCAATAATGCAATCAATTTTCCTCTGGGAATCCGATAATCGACGAATACGTCCGTCAATCAATTTTCTTTTTCCTGTTTATTTATTTATTTTCGTTCATATAATTTTAAAGTCGTAATCATTTTAAACGCCGGTGCTCTTAGACAATCATAAAAAAAAAAACTTTTATTGCAATTAGACAGTTGATTAAACTTAAAGGCAATCGTAACTCGATGAAATATCAATAGAAAGGTTCCTTTGGAATCTTATTGGTATTGTCAACTATTTTTGTTAGTTTTAAAGCATCGATTTCTGTAAAAAAAAGAAAAAGGAAAAGAAAAAGAATTATTATGACTCGCTTATCTCTCTAACGAAATAGCTGCAATAAATATTACATTTTTCTCATGAAAATTTAATAACTTTTGTTTGAAATATTTCTTTATAAAAATCAATAATATTGAAGATATTTGGCCATATTGTTTAAAATAAGATACCTGGTATACATACACGTATGTAGACATATATATATATGTTTAGAAACCTGATGTAAATAGATTTGATTATGCAATGCCCGGTCAAAGTATACTACACTATCTTTCTTTTACAAATTTAATCACCTAATATTCGTTACAATTTAACAACATTATAGAAGTACATATCGAGTATTTAATTATTCCCATTATAAATATGATGACTATGATAAAATGGGACGGTTTCGTTAAAAAAAATTATAATCTAAAAAAAAAAAGATAGAGAGAAAGAGAGAGAGAGAGAGAGAGAGAGAGAGAGAGAGAAATATGATCGCCCTTTACGTTAATTTCTTTTGATTCATCTGATTCGTACACTTTTTAAAGTGCTTAGAACAAAATGGATAAAGAGTGGGATGATCGCACGTTCTACAGGCAGCCGCAAGATGTGAGCAACATCTGAGACTCTCACGACAACATGATGCCCACAAATCGGGACCTGCTGCGGCACAATTGTGACAGTAACAGTCTCCTGAAAAAAAAAAAATATATATATATCTATATATACATACATATATATATTCTTACAGTATAGAGTTTAGCATTGAAGTGTCAAGTTCGGTATGTTTTTGAATTCAAAAGATAAATTTACGAATTACTCTTTCCGCGGAAAAAAAAAATAATATAAAGAAATATCTAATGAAAAGTATTTTTATAAAATATATCTCAATGGCCAGCCTTTCTATATAATGAGCAAAGTTTTTCGCGTTTTTGGGGATTATTTTGTTAATTTCAAGCTTTGAAATTTTCGTCAATACGATATATATATATATATATATATATATATATATATATATAAAAGAAAAGAAAAAATCCCCCACCACGTATACATACACACACATATATATATATATATATATATAGATACGAATTCTTCGTTTGATTTTTAAATCCGGTTAAAACTATATCCGAGCTTTCTGAATCGTAAACGGATGTAACATATGGGACGTAGATTTGCATGAAAAAAAAAAACCATTAAAAAAGCAGTAAAAAATAAACATACGAAAAAAGAGGTAAAAATTGTCTCGCATGTCACGTAACCGCACGTGGAATTTTTCGCCGATTTACGAAACTGGCTTGAATCTACATAGATACGAAACTTGCACTCACATTTGTGTATGTGTATGTGTAAATATATATATATATATATATATATATATATATATATATGTATATGTATATGTATGCATATATTACATAAATACGTATATGTAATTTATACGTACAAACATGTAAAATTAAATAATACAACGATTCCTATCATTGAAGAAGTATCGTCCATCGTTTCTTTGTTCTCTCGTACAGAATCCGCGCAATTTCTCTTTTTAATTTATTCAGAAGAATAATTTATTTAAAACTAGTGGGCAGAGAGAGAGAGAGAGAGAGAGAGAGAGAGAGAGAGAGAGAGAGAAAGAAAGAAAGAAAGAAAGAAAAAGAGAATGCCTGAGAATGTTGTAGTCGCTTGCATTTATAATGCGATACGCCTCTACGTGAAAATATACTTTGAATATGGTTACCTATATCGATAGGCGTTGTCCGAATGGTTCAAGCTCTCTTATACACATACATACATATATATGCACATAGATACTATATGTGTGTATATATATACTAATTGAAATCGTGTTAAGTAACACCGAGAAGCATTGCGCGTCCGTTTCATTTCCCGCGCAACGCGATGTAAAATAAAATCGGGGAACACGCGAGAGGGAAAATTTTTGTCAGATAGAACGATGGAAAATAGAAAAACCGAAGGCGTGAATGAGATAAAGAATTATAGTTTTGTTATTTCTTTCTGTTTTTATTATTATTATTATTATTATTATTATTATTATTATTATTATTATTATTATTATTATTATTATTGTTATTATTATTATTATTATTTTTTTTTTGTCGCGCTTATCAATTCCTTTTTAATCCGTACACGAACGTATTCCCCATTGCGATATACTCGTCTCGCGCGTGTCATTGAGTTAAAACAGAAATACATAATACTCTATGGGAGTGGCTATTGTCCTTGACAATAGCTTTTTGCATTGCAACGTAACGTCATTTCTTTTCTTTTACTTTTCTTTTCATATACTTTTCTTTTCTTCGTCATACAACCAAAGTTGGAAGGACATATACATCCCGTTGAATCGATTAGAATTTCATTCGTTTAGTTTCGTTAGGATAAAAGCATTATTATATATATATATACACACACACATGCATATATATATATACATATATATATATATATATATATATTTACACACACACATATATAGAAAGAGAAAGAGAGTTATTTGTATTAATAATTAATTAATTGATATTAATACAAACAACAATATAATATAATCAATTATAATATATTATAATTTAATATAAATTAATTAATATATTATATTAATATATGGATAAGTTTTAATCTTTTCCTTTAAATGTATTAATATATATAGATATAAATTAATTCATTAATTACCTTCTGGACAATCGACGGATCTACGAGCTTCCGCCCTTCTACACTCGAGACCCTCCTCACCTTTTGGACAAGACGTCGAGGATTCCTCGATCGAATTCTCACCTAGCAAGGTATTAATCTGAAAATAATATAAAACGCTCAAGATATGATTTCCATTAGATAGTATATCTTCGTCTCCGAAGGGTTTTCTTTTCTTTTTCTTTTTCTTATTTTATTTTAATTTCAATATCGATCGTTTTGTTGCATACCACACGGAGAGGTCAACGTTTCTAGTTTAACGTCGATGTTGCAAACAAACCGATTGACATTTTCCTACATATGGGACGTAAGTACGTGTTCGACCACACAACGTCCGCCGTTTTTCCTATTACAGATTGCCGTTTTTCCTCTCCCTCTTTTTTTCTTCTCTTCTTTTTCTGTTTTTTTTTTTTTTGCCACGAATGCAATCGAGAAAGGGAGAGTCTAAAATGTAACGCGTCGCAACGATCGATCGAACGAGAAATTAAAATTTCTTTTTTCTTATTTTTAAACGCCGTGAAGAATAAAAAATGAAGGAGAGAGAGAGAAAAGAAAAAAGGGGAAATATATACATACATATGTGTATATATTTATATATATATATATATGTTATATACAAGATCAGGTTGTTTGTATTGTTCAATTACTGTAACGTCAGCTATCCTTAAAACAATTGCTTATCGATCAATTAAAAAGATATTCTTATCTTGTTTCGTATGAATTCTTTCGCACAGAAGAAAAGCGCGGGAGAAAAAAAAATACATTATGCATACATATATATGTTTTGAAATTAACGATATGTTTTCTCGAATAGGGAAACTCATCGTACGTCGTGAAATCAAGATATTCTGCGCACTTTCTCGTACGTATGTACATACATACATACACACACGCATATATATATATATATATATATATATATATATATACATATATGCACTAATGTGCAATATCTTTTCTTCTTACCCGTTTAAAGGCTCCCGGCTTAGAAAACATCCTGACCAATTTTGCGAGCGCATCTTCGGTATGCGTTTGTTCCGTAACATCGGTTACGTTATCCGTGCACTGATAATGATTGATTAACGTAACAATAAATAGGCACATGAATGTGACCCGGAACGACATATTGCAAAGCATAAAACTTATGCTTCGGTACGGCACAAATTTAAATCGCGACTGAACAGGTGATTGAGAGAAGTGTCCTACTACTTTATCTCTATCTCTCTCTCCTTCTCTCTCTCTCTCTCTCTCTCTCTCTCTCTCTCTCTCTCTCTGTCGACAATTCACTTTATGGTGGGGGATAGACTGTCTCACTTATATGCACTTACGTATATATGTGCGGTCGGAGAAGACGTTCTTTTAGCGTTCGTATAATTTCAAAAACGATTATCTAACTTGCGATCTCAAACAGGGAGTACGAATATTTTTCAATTCGTCGAAATTCGTCAAGTAGAAGTGACAGTAGTTAATTATTTTCTTACATACGTATTTTTTTTTTTTAAATCACGTTAACGATTAATTATTAGAATCGACGTCGAGCAATGTCGTCGAAAGATCGTTTACGTTGCGTAAGAATTCGATTCGGGAGAATTAAAAGGAAAGAAAGAAAAAAAGATAAGGAAAGGAAAATTCGCGTAATACGATTTTCTTCAAATATGCGGCGCGATACCTCCAAAGAGAAGAATGAGAGAAGAGATGTATTTATGTGGTGTAAAAAATTTATTGATTAATTCTTCCTCGATTTTTTGCAGAATAATTGCCAGATAAAGCATGGAATAATTTACGTTCTGTCTGTGCATAGTTGAACAAAAATTAAAAAGAAAAGGAAAAAAAGAAGAGTTATTAAAGTTTATTACAGTTATCGCAAAAAAGAATAAATAAATAAATAAATAAATAAATATATATATATATATATATATATATATATATATATATATATAGACATAGATTTGTAACGGTCGTTGACATCGCATTATTTGAAAACTCCTATTTATTGGGTCAGTATTTTAAGCATTTTTAATTAACTTTTAATTATTTTTATTTGAAATACTAACAATTTAATGGTCTATATTCATTATAAAATATCAGCATGGAATAATATAAGTTGTCCATATTTAAACTGACGCAAGCCCAGACACATAATTATTAGACCGACCAAACTATTTATACCGATCACATATTTTCCAACATAATTATCGTCAAATTAATAAAAATACTGAGCGAATAAATATTGATGTTATATCAAACTTGAAAATAATATACGCGAGATTTTCTAATAACGAAATAATCGTTAGAAATAACTTTTCATTCTTTTTCGACGAACGGTTAATATTAAAACGGCCTTCGTCGACGATCATATCAACTGCCGTGTCTTCGCATGTGCGATATAATGGGGGGTGGGGAAAAAGAATGTGGAATATAATTGATCACTACGAATCATTTTATTTCGGATCAAGTAGAAATTGGCGCGACATGGAAGATTAGAATTAGTAACCTTCGACGAGCGATCAGAAGTAAAGGATAGTGAGAGAGCGTCTATTCCGAGAAATGAAATAATTGGATTTATCACGTACTTCCTGTTACATCAATGAAGTGCTAATATTGAATCATTCCTTTCTTTTTTTCTTTTTTTATTGAATAAGACGTGAACAATGCACGATTATTATAAAGCGTCCGACTAGTTTACATTCGCGAAGACCGGTCGGCAACATGTCGGCGGCATCCGAAAGTGTAACACCGACCAATCATCTTTAAGGTGATTAATAACAATCGCATAAATGACATCGGACAATGACGCGTTTCAAAATTCAAAGGATGAAGTTTTTTATATTTTTGTCGATCTTTCTACTCGGCCAAATCGCGGTGTGCAGTGGAAACTTTCGAAGAAGAACTCCCGAGGGTGAATCCTCCTTCGCGACGAGAGCTGTCATAAACGGTGACATTTCGTCCTCGTCTGTAGAAAAAAAACGGCATAACGATGCGTCCTATTCTTCGTCATTGCCATCGTCCTCTTCGTCACTGACGAAGCCCATCGATGATGGAAAAATGGGCGGCAATGAAAAGCCGCCTACGAACATAACCTCTAAACCGCTCGTTGAAGATTCGAATGGAACGATACAAACGACGACGTTAACGTCAAAAGAGGTTGGTCCTGTCTAACTCTTTATAAATAAAATGTTACGAATGATATGAATATTTATACGTAGCACATAGCGGAAGGTCATCTAACGTCCTTGAATTCCGGAGCTCTCCTACGTGGCTTTTGCGTATTCATAGGATTGAGCATTTTGGTCATGGCCTATTTTGTGTTCCGTAGCTTTAGGTACGTTGTCGGATATAATTGTTAATTTTACTATGACTTAACGTGATGACGTTTTTATTATAGTTTATTGAGTCTATGAACATTACAGGTTCAGTAAAACGCGTGCACAGATGATTCGAAAGTACGGTATTCTTGCTCATAGGCAAGATGTTGAAATGCGACCATTACCGTTGGAAGAAGAAGATGACGAAGATACTACAGTTTTTGATGCCAGCAATGTTTTAACTAACAATGCTCAACATCAAACCTTGTGAGAACTTGTTTCCGTTAGAAACATGTCATTTTCTGCGCTTTTACGTATGATACATTAACAATACGCCTCTTTGATAGTTTTTTTAAATTAAACTATTTCTTTCTTTCTTTTTCTTTTTATTAATGGCATTTGTACAAAACAAGAGAAACAAAATACTTCATATTTGTCTCTCTATTTAAAAGCATCGTTATATTGCTATCAAAAACAGAATATATTCGTGCGTATTGGCTTTAATGATTTTGCTATATTGCATTAAATCTATCATCATCGACAAAACGTTTTTTGTCTTTCCACATATATATATATATATATATATATATATATATATATATATATATATATATATATATATGTATATATTAATATCAAATTTGTGGCACCCACTGTTCGTGTATTAATAAAAAAATATCGGGTTGCCTAATCAACTACTACACAAAGTAAACTATGTTGTTATAATTAAAATTAAACAAATACAGATTGTCTCTATTTTATTTAATGCTGAACATTTAATAAAAATTATCTATAAAATTGTACAATTTATATATATATATATCTAAATTTTATAAGAACCCATTTTCTACGGCATGAACAATTACGTCTGCCAAACGTAATCTTTTCCACTGTGTTTCTAAATTTCCTAATGTCCACACGTCATCTATATTCACTTTTTCATCTCCTTTTATTAATGTATCCAAGTCAAATGCTTGTGAGTTATCTAACATAGTAAATGGTAAAGCTTCGATTGCGAAAACTATTCCATAAAAAAATTGTTCTTTCACCTGAAATGAAATGATATGTAATATATTTGTTATATTTCCACAAAAATATTATGCGATCAATAATAACATACTTCTTTCATAAATGTCTCCCATGAATACAATTTTTCTGCATCAGAGCCAAGAGATGTAATTGTACTACTTAATTTATTATAATAAATTTTCAACATTTCGTTAAATCGTTCTCTGAGAGCTTTGTCTGTACAAGAATAAATAAAGAACGATAAGTCAGGAATTGGACTAACACAACGTGCCAATTGAAAATCGAGCAAGAGTGCTTGCTTCTTATTTCCTTTGACATCTCGCACTAAAACATTTGGAGCCCAAGAATCTCCTTGATTTACAACTGATGTCGGGGCATCTATACAATCACATAATTTATTACACATTTCAACGAGTGATCCAATTTTATAAGAAGTAAAGCGCTTTAGTGCTTCACTGTTAGGATATTCAGTAGCTAATGCATTTGTTGCTATTCCCACCAATCGTTTCTAGGAAATTAATTAGAATTTATGTATAAATGAAATAAGTGAAATTCTTATTCGAACATAATAGTCTTACTTACATGAAACCTTATATACCAATCCCAGTATTTAGGGGAAAAATATGTTTCCTCTAAATGCGATACCATTTCTTTAAATTCTTCTTTATTTTGATCTTTGTACGCAAAAGAAATTGCATGGAAAGTAGCGAAAGCTTCCAAAATAACAGTACACTGTTCCATATTTACACAATTTTGACGAGTTATAGGGCCATATCCTAAGTTGCAAACATTTTCCAAAACTAAATAGTCATTTTCACCATCTACAAGTGACCTTAAGTGACGTGGAACACATAGAATATCAGCTTGATTTTTGCTTTTAAGGAACTCTTCAAACTTTGGTACTACCTAAAAGGTAAATTTTAAATCATATTAATAAATGGAAATAATACTTGTCATAAAAAATATCAAATATAATTACCTTCGTATAAAATGCCACCTCGTTTCGAAAGAAAATTGTACTTCTATAAGTTTTTCTTCTGCCTAAATTTTGAGGTAGTGACTTTATCACAATATCAACTTGTACTGGTTTACCATTAGCAAGGCCATTCAATTTAACTTTATTAACAACCGTTAAATAGCTATCACCTTTGGCGCTTGCGTCACCAAAATCCCAATTCGTTAGTTTTACATCAGTTTCATTACATTCTGCTGCAAGTATGCTTTCTAAAGTCTCTTTAGTAAGTTTTGCACTTATTTCATTTAGCTCCACTAGATTGCCTTCCTCGCTCATTATTAGATTCTTTTTCAAGATCAAATAGAAAAATATTATATTTTTGTCTGATTCACGAAGGAGCTTATATACCCTTGGGCGTATATTTCACTTAAGAATGTATAACTGTTTAAAAAGAAGATTTGTTATTATCTTTTTTATTTGAAGAATTTCATTATCGGTATACTCTGCTTACTATGCTTGTTTGACTTTCATGTTAAGAAAAGAATGAAAATTTATGAATAGGGTATCACAAATCAGAATTAATTTTTCTAATTATCAAGTAAAAAAATCAGTTATATAATGCAAACTTTAATTCTAGAAAAAAACCAAATCTATTTCCCGTTGAATTCCATAAATTATTTTTCTTTTCAACTCATTTTTACGTTCGGCCTCGCAGTAATTTTTTTATTTGTTCAAATTTAGTTATTTTTTATGTATTACTATTTCACACAACACACCGATACATGCTTGGTATTTGTTGTTTAAAGTAGTAGTTCTCAATATATATTTCACAACGCACGGGAAAATTTATCGAAATATTATAAGAGCCGTGAGTTGAGAATCACTGGCACGAAGCGTTTTTTGTCGCAAGCATGATGAAAAAGAATATTGACGAGTGAGCATTGTTACGCGATTGACCATAACTATATGCATTCTCTATGTAAGAACATGTATTTTGTTTATATATTCGCGAAACTGAGAGTTACATATAATTATTTTAATAACGATAAAAAAAAGAGACAAGAAACATATAGGACTCATTTATAAGCATAATATGAAACAGGACAAAAATGAACAGTTATATACGTATGAAAAAAAAAAAAAAATAAAAAAAAAAGAAATTACTCACACTGCAAACTATAGACAAATTTTATCGAGTGGTAATTTTTAGAAGATTTCACGAGTGTAGATCCTTTTGCGAGGAGAGTAACTTCTTTACTAAACAAACCAGCCAAATCTCAATCTATTTAATGAAATATATATGTCCCTCCTCGATCTATCGTGCCTTCATGTGGCGTTTTCTGATTGGTCTTACTATCGTCGATTGAATTTGCTATTTTTTTCTCCTCGCAAATTTTTACTTATTCCTTTTATATAATAAAAGACTTTGATAGTCCCAGTTATATATCGATTGTCAGTTTTACCTGTAGGACGGTAATTTTTTTTTTTTATAAAAAAAGAAACCAAACAAAAAAAATATATATATAAATAAATAGAAATTGTACATAGAATATAATTATTTAATAATTTAAATATTGATATATATATGTTATTATATATACATACAAATATATATATATATATATATATATATATATATAATTTATATTTATATATTTCATTATAATCGTTATTAAATGACTTAAAGATTTATAATAAACAGGCACAAATTCTTGATTATTTATTAGAACATTAAAACGATTTGTATTCTCTGACGTTTTCTTATCAACATTACTAGCTATCGCGCTGTTATCTTCATTTCATCAGTATGATATTATTATTTTTTAAGATTTTATGAAAGAGAGAAGAAATCTCGTGCTCTTATCGTCCTGTAAATACTTGTATTTTATTACATTATCTTTTCTTTTATCTATTTCTTATTAAGAGATAAATTTCGTTTATCAACGATTAACGGCAATAGTTTTGTATGACAAATCTCTTTTTTCATACGACAAATCTCTTGAAACAATTTTAATTATGACAAATTTATTGTAATTATAATCACAATATTGATAGATGGTTTACAAAATCGATGAATGTTACGTCGAAAATGAAAGAAAACAATATTTCTATTCTCTTATCGCAATAATATAAAATGAAGAGAAGTAAATCAATTCGAATTCAACGTTATATCATCGTAGATAAAGTAGATGTCGTTTCTATCTTCGAATATCTATACGTATAATCTCTGTGTCTCTATGTGCGTATGTCATTCATACATATACACACAATATATATATATATATATATATATATATATATATATATATATATATATATTCTGCCGTACCGTGCATCGATACGAAACATTTTTCGCAAGTAAGCGAGTAACTAAAACGTACTCCTTCTAAAACTCGATGACCACCGATGGCCATCTTTAAGATCGTTAGTTTCTTCGTGAGGGTATAAAAATACGATCCATAATTTATTACGTTTGTTAGGAGGAACCAGTAGTCGTAAAACCAGTTCTTATGAGAGAGGGAGAAATAGAGATAGAGAGAGAGAGAGAGAGAGAGAGAGAGAGAGAGAGGAAAAGAGGGAGTGGGAGAGAAATTCTCCCCTCCCGAGAGGGGAAGATAGTCCTTCGAGGTTCGCAACGCCCTCTAGATTATATTTCTCAAGGCGTGTACTACGCATGCGCATTAAGCTTACGGCAAGCGCCGTAGAGGGTATGACGTATGAGAAACGAAGGAAGATGAGAAGCAAAGGGAGCCTTACTCAGAGTAACTAGCCCCTCGCAAAGAGAAAGAAAGAGATAGAGAGAGAGAGAGATCTATATATATATATGTATATATGTATATATATATATATATATAGAGAGAGAGAGAGAGAGAGAAAGAGTGAGAGAAAAGAGAGCGAGTGAAGGAAGGAAGAAAAATAGAAGAGAGGTGGTTTTGATCGCGCTTACTGTAAAAGGTAGAAATATTAAAGGCAAGAGTCAATAGATAAAAAAAGAGAGAGAAGGAAGGAAGATAGGGAGAGATAGTGTCGATAGGTGGGAGGGTGTGCGCGCATAAAAAGAAAAAAAAGGAAGAAAGAAAAACCGCCCCGAGAGAGAAAAAAGAGAGATACTGGCAGCCATATTTTCCGGAGCGGTCGTTCGTTTCAATTCTATGGCCCATGGTGCCGTTTCTACTTGGAGTCTTTGAAGCTGCTGCTCGTCGTCAGCGACCTCGACGAGCCAACGGATTCTTCGCACCGTCGCCGCCGTCGCCGCTGCCGTCGCCGTCACCGTCACCGCTGCCGCCACCGTCGTCGTCGTCGTCGTCGTGTAGGAATTTAAAGAGGACGACCGAGGGAAGGAGTTAGTGTAAGAGCACGGAGAGATTAAGACGGATAGGACGAGGAGAGAAAGAGAAGGAGAAGGAGTGGTAGAAGGTGGAGAGGGATAGAAGGAGAGATAACGATAAGTTTTATCGGACGCTAATGATACGGCGTGGCGGCTG
This sequence comes from Dolichovespula saxonica, assembly GCA_911387935.1. Lineage (NCBI taxonomy): Eukaryota > Metazoa > Arthropoda > Insecta > Hymenoptera > Vespidae > Dolichovespula > Dolichovespula saxonica. The sequence continues at coordinate 4,375,153 of OU427001.1, forward strand.
GAGAGGAGAGAGTGTCGAGTGTGCGTGTAAACGGTGCTAGAAGAGCGCGAGAATCAACGGACACGTACTTTTGTCTTGTTTTTTTTTTTTGGGGGGAAAAAGGAAAGAGAAAGAGAGAGAAGAGAAGACAGAAAGAAGGCAATTAAAAGAAAAAAGAAAGAAAGACTACGAAGATCAAAGGTGGAGAATAAAATCATTACCGCTACGTGTTACGTTATACGCGATTTTCTAACGTCTAACGAGGAGAAAGAGACGGCAGGACAGTCGCGACATTCTTGTGAGAACGACGACGACGACGACGAAGACGAAGACGAAGACGAAGACGAAGACGAAGACGAGGACGAAGACGAGGACGAAGACAAGGACGAGGACGAAGACGGAGAAGAGGCCTTCGATCTTACGAAGAATCTCATCTAATTCGTCGTGATTCATCATCATTCCTCCTCATAATCATCGTCATTGTCACCGTCGTCATCATCATCATCATCATCATCGTATCGTCATCATCTTTTTATTACACATCCTCCGTTCTTCTCTTCTTCTACGTCGATAGGCGGCTATCCGTGAAAAACGGAAACCTTTGGTATATCTCCCCCCACATCGCACACAGTCACGCGATACCACCGCGTACATCAGCTCCACGAGATGGAGAGACGAGCTGCTTTTGTGCTGCTGGGAATGCTATATTTAGCGGGCACCCTCGAGTCGGTCCAGGCAGGTGAGTCCTAGACTTTCCTTCGAATTGCCCGCCGTTAGAGCGAGCACGTTTGCATTAACAACTTTTTGATAATCAACCTCTCTCCTATATTTCTTTCTTTCTTTCTTCTTTCTCTCTCTCTCTCTCTCTCTCCTACTTCTTCGTCCACACCTTTCACTTTCATCTTCTTCTTCTTCCTTACCTTCCTTCCTCTTTATTTTCTTTATAAAAGAGAAAAATAATTTCATACGCTCCGCCATGTACATTCTTAACGTACAAGTTCCTAATACTTCTTTCCTTTTCGTCTTTTTTTGTCTATCTATCTATCTATCTATCTATCTAAATATCTATTCATCTTTCTTCCAATGTGAACAGCTTGCCAAAGATGAGCTTTTTCGTCCTACCCACAACAAGACAACTACGTTTAACCTTTAAACTTTAATGGAACGTCTCTTTTAGAGAAGGACGACGACTCAAAGAATCTTAGTCGGCTGTCAGAGAGATCAAGCTGTTCATTTCTATTACTTTCTATATTTTATCATTTTATACAGGATATATAGAAAGTGATACATAGTATAAATTTATATAGTGATACATATATAAGTAATAAGAATGTATGATAAGTGTGCTAGACTTAAGGTAATATATATTTTCACAGAGGGGATACTTTTTTATGCGTAGCATTTGCACAGCGTTGGTAATAACTTTTACTTCCTAGCAAAGCCATATTTGTCTACTTTTCTAACAGAAAAGAAATAAGCAGGTACATAATAAGCTGATGCGTATAAGTTGATTTCTTTCAACTAGTTTGTTAAAATTTCGTATAGGTATTCATTGTCTGCGTATAGTTCTGCGCGACACGAAGAAAAATTAAGGGAAGAACGAGAGCATGAATTTTAATCTAGTTTTATGACAAATGGTCTACGTTTGTGCTTCATGAAAGAATTTCTTATGAAATGACCATCTGTTTCGATTCTTCGTGAAAATTCGCGTCGTCGTACGTGGCACAGTTATTATAAATAACCCAAAATTAAATGGTAGAAAAAAAGGTCAAAGTCAAGTAAGTAGCACCTCCGAACGTTCTTACTCTCAATGTGCAATCTCGTTATTTTATTTTGCTAAACAATACGTCGACGTCGCTTTACAATATCTCCTGGATTTATAATTTGTTGGATTTATTTGCTTTGAGATACATGATGGTTGAGAGAGAGAGAGGGGGAGAGGGAGGGATAGAGAGAGAGTAGGACGTTGAATTGTTATTGATCGTCCCCGAACCTTTTCACGTGGTTCGTTCGAAGAATGTGCTGCTTATCAGACACGAAACGTTTCTTACATAAAACAAATGAAATCGAGACTAGAATTCGCAACGCTATTTTCGCAATTTAATAAGAACGATTTTGTACCTGTGAACGTAATATATTAGTCACTCTTATGTATAAATATTCTACGACACTATGACGTTATCCGGATGAACGATTTGCATCGAGTTTTTATGTTAACAACGGCTCGCTAAGGTATTCCGAATCGTTTTCATGTCCTAACCTTAAATATTTAATTGTTTCAAATAATTGAGATAAATTTTGAAAATTAGATATTCGAAGATAAACGACTAAGAAACAACTATCAAACGCTGTATATATATAATATATATAATATATAACGTATATATATATATAATATATAATATATATTTATATATACATAGCTTTTAATAGTTTATATATATATATATATATATATATATATATATATATATATATATATATATCAAATGTAGGTATTAAAAATGTTAAATTTGACAAAATGTAAAAAGGTTCAGGGCAAGAAATAGACATAGATATTTTTCCACTTTATTCAATATGAGTCGAATCTCTTCGGATGTTTTCTTTTGCATGTTACATTCTGAAAATTTCGTTTGTTTGCTCGCAAAACGTCAAATGGAAACAGATAGAGATAGAGAGAGAGAGAGACAGAGACAAAGAAAGAGATAGAGAGAGAGAGAGAGAGAGAGAGAGAGAGAGAGAGAGAGAGAGAGAGAGAGAGAGAGAGAGAGAGAGAGAAACGATGTGCGCATGCGCGTTCACTTAGGGAAAATTTACGAACGTCGAATTAATTTAGCGTACATCTAACTCCCCGTGTGTCGCGTGTTTTTCTCCATCCTATTTGCGTTTGCATACGACACATGCACACGACACTCGATGTTATCGAATTGTGTCGTATCGTTGCATCGCGTTCAACGATAGGATAATTACTAATTACGCGAGTTTGTCTGCTCGATTATCGCTTACGATTCGCGTTCTCGATGCCTTTTTGTATCGTATCGTATCGTATCGTATCGTATCGTATCGTTTCGTATCGTTTCGTATCGTTTAGTATCGTTTCTCTTCGCATTCCGCATTGCGCGTTTTATGAAGTATCCAACGCCAAGCGACAACTTACGT
>OU427001.1:4380790-4388290 GCA_911387935.1 Dolichovespula saxonica
AACGAAAATAAGAATGTAGAAAACCCTCATATAAACGCGGGTATTCTGTTCCATAGAAATGCCGCGTTATATAAATCGCTATATACGAGACTGAGATCTAACTGGAAAAGGAAGAAAAAAATCTGGCATAAGTACCAAATATTTGTTCAATTAAAAAATCTTGTTTATTTTCTTATACTTTTTTTTTATAAACATATAAACAACACGTCGATGCGTGGCAAGCAGGAATATATTTTTTATTCGAAATTCGAGTAATTCGTAGATAAAAGAGAAAAAAAACAACGTATTTTACAAAAAAAAAATAACATACATACATACATACATACATACATACATACATACATACATACATACATATATATATATATACATACATATATATATATATATATATATATATATATATATATATATATATATATAAAGCGAAAAGATGAAAAATTAAAAAGAATTTTCAAAACCTTGTGTCGCATCGATTTATACGCGGGTAATCAGTATTCTTAATTTCCAAAAATCATTATCCTCGAATTATTTTTACCATTCTATTGGAATAATATTTCGTACAAACGTAAACATATAGCGCGAAAACTTTCTTCTTTCGTCGATCGTTGCTTTCGAGTCATACACACATTATATGTGTTTGTGTGTGTGTGTGTGGTTGGAGGACGATCGACTTTATTGTTGGAGAGAGAACGTCATTGGATAATAAACTCGTGACTCGTACACGAACACACTACGAACGTATATGGCCATTATATGATGAACAAACTCACACGGTATTATCGTTGAATGTATGTGTATGGGCGCGCTTGCGTTTATACAAAGGAACAAAGGAATACGCGTTCAAATTTGTTTTCACATATTTTTAGTTCATCGTGGGTTCAAAGTTCGAATATATCTGATTTATATGTATGTATGTATGCATGTATGTGTGTATATGTATGTGTGCATGTATGTATGTATTTTAGAACGAACTCATTGATAGAAAACAGCACGAATGGTTCAATATGGTAATAGCTTAAATGTCATTGTTAGTTCTAACTCTTTCTAAACAGATTCGTTTATCTCCGATCAATGAATTACGTCACTAACGTGGAATCATAAGGTAATTTTCCTTTTGCCTCTCCTTTATCCTGTATTTCACTTATATATGTATCGAATATCTCGTGCTGTGTATGTATGTATGTATGCATGTATGTATGATGTATGTATGTATGTATGTATTTGTCTTCTTTGATGTGTGCTGTACGATGAAATTAAATCGATGTCTCGATCGTGTAATATTAAAACTTCTTTTATTTTTATTTATTTTATTTTTTTTCTATGGTATCCAGTAGTATTTATCATGTTCGATGTGTTTGGAAATATATTTGTATAATTGTTTATAATTTTTTTTTATTTTATTATTTTTTTTTCAATGAAACGAATAAGAATTCGTATACATTTGTGTATGTACGTGTACATGTACGTATGTTTACACGCCCTCCCACATACATACACACATTTACACAATCATACGTACATACATGCACAAATACATTTGTTTATTGTACAATATATATATATATATATATATATATATATATATATATATATATATATATTGTATATATTGTATATATATGTATATATAGGTCTTCTTTTCTAATGACGTGGCAACATAGAGAACGGGAAGTATCTTATTGACCAGCTATGACGTAGGACATGCGTAAACATGCGCACTTTTGTCCACACATTTAAGATTACGCGCGTATCCAATGGTTTTCGTTCTATTAAAGGGACGATGACTCATCGTCCGAAATTCGTACGGTATCTCATCGCGTATGGTATCGTATCGTATCGTTGATTAGAGTCGTTCTTCTAATTCTTCATTTTTCTCTCTTTTTTTTTATTCTTTATTTCCCTTCTTATTTGATCATCTGACGTCCGACGTCGTTATTAAGCTTGTTTTAATTTACGTTACGCCATAGCAACGTATGGAATTGTTTACCACTCTGATCGTGTCTACACGAGAATTATTATTATTTTATTATTATTATTATTATTATTATTATTATTATTATTATTATTATTATTATTATTTTATTATTATTATTATTAATATATATAATACATACAATTTTTCTCCAATTTAGGTTTTTAATCTTGTTTGATTGCTCTTGATAAACCGAGGAAAAAGTTCAGGCTACTTAACTTTCGAAAATATTAGTTATAAAGCAAAGTGAAAGGTTTTAAACGAGCGAGAGAGAGAGAGTGAGAGAGAGAGGGAGAGAGAGAGAGAGATGAGGAGGAGGAAATTGTGAAATTGGTAAAATCACGATGGTAGCATATTTTTTACTGGAAAAATAATTATATCTCTTGATCTTCCGTCGCTCGGATAATTATCTTAAGGGATGGAAGAATGACGCCAACCCCTGAGGCGTATAAAAAATAAGTAAAGTTTCCGAATTCTATTTCAAGTATAATTACTAAATGACAAATTTTAATTTTTTTCTCTTTCCTTTTCCTCTTTGAGATATAGAAATGTAACTTTTGGTTTAGTTTCATTTATTATTTTTTTTATTTATCTATTTCTTTTAATTCGATATGTCACGTAACGACGGAGTTATTCGTTCGTTTCAATATCTCACATCTTTTGAAACGTCTATCTCTTGCCGCCATTATTGCAAAGAGTACTGGAACATTAAAAGTGACAAAATTCCGATTGATTTGTCAACGAAAAAAAGAAAATTGTGTCACTTAAAATGGAGCGTGCGAATTTTCATAGTTTTCGATTATTATAGACGCTTAAACGAACAAACAAAAAAAAACATACCTTCAAATGGTTATAAAAAATGAAATAATTAAGAGATATATGAAAAATTGTATTACATTACATGGTAGGACACTTTATTCACGTTTAGTGGAAAATTTGAAAAAATTCGATAAAATAACCCTTAAGGACGACATTTTTGCACATTACGAAACGATCGACGATAGACTGGAAGAATCTTTGTTTTATATTCCGCATCATAGAATATCAAATATGATTTTAAAGTAATGCGAATGGTAGGACATTATTGTTACTTCGAAGAAAGGAAGTACAAAAATGTTCTTTCTCTTCTTCTTTTTTTTTTTTCTTTTTTTAAACCTTAAGGTTCATCATATTTACTCGACGAAAAATATGCAAGAGAAAGGAATCTGGCTTTGGTCGTTCCGGCCAACCCGTTATTGATCCAGATTAAAAATAGTTTCGTTTGATTAATAAATTGATTGGTCGATCGTAGTCCATTCCATATATGTCTTTCGTAATTTATACTGCGTTTAGGAGGATCATAGTTAATGACGATTAATATATGTCACACTGGCTCGATCGATAATGTCGTTTCATTTAATGATTCGATTAGTTTATTATTGCGAGGTTGAATTTTTGTTCCTTTTTCATTTATTTATTCTTTCTTTTTTTTTCTTTTTTTTTTTAAACGGAAAATAATTTATGAACTTACGGATAAAATGAACGATCAGTAAGTAAATAACGTTCCTGACAATTCGTCGATAGGAACGATCATGCGTGATGTCTGAAGTTCGATTGAATTGTTTGTGGAACGAAGTAAGGGAGAAAAAAAAGAAAAAAAAAACAAAGAAAAAGAAATAGGGGAGGAAAAAAGGAATATTTCTATTCGGTGAAGGTAAATTTTGATATTGGCACGTAGGAATATATATATATATATATATATATATATATATATATATATGCTAACCTCGCGCGCGCGCGCGCGTGTCGATCTGATGATCACGTGCTCGTCTCTTCCCTCTCTCTCTTTCATGCGCTGATCTGACATACTAACTAGAGTGCTGCGCACATTGACGAAACAGTTCGAGAACTTCGGAATAATGTGACGGCCTATTTCCAGATGGCGCCAAGTCCGATCGAATTCTAATTCGTTTCTTCTAATAATCCCAGGGAATACATTTGATAATATTTTATTGCATTTATTTTTATTTATTTATATACATATATTTTTTTCCTCTACTTCTTCTTCTTAGATTCGTTTCATTTGGTCAGAAAATATCGACGCTATATGTCTATATATACACAACATACACACACACATAAACACACACACACACACACACACACACACACACACACACACACACACACACACACACACACACACACACACACACACACACGCAACACATTAATAGCTCTAAACACTTCATTCAGGATAAATACGATATAGTTCGTCGAGGACGTCTACGTTTGCTTAGCGAAATTAGTCACGTGATGTTTATGCTACGTAGAAATTAACGAGTGGGTATGATTAGCCCCAGCGGAGAGGAGTCTTCGGACGTTTATCGATAATTTTAGCACGATGGAGAAACCTATCTATCCATCACTTTTCTTTTACTTTTCAATTACCTTTTATTTTTTTCTTTCGACGGTTACGTAAAAAATGCCATTTAGATTTGGGACGAGCTGTTCACGTAGTAGACTCGTTAAAGATTGACCGATCGATATCCTTTGTTTTTTTTTTCTTTTTTATGGAGGATGGGGTATTTTTTTCATGCGATTATAATATACGTGTTTAATAATGGATGTCATGAAATGAAAAAAATATTCTCTCTCGATATATATATATATATATATATATATATATATATATATATATATATATACATACGTAGGCAGATATGTATCTACATACATATATATGTATGTATGTATGTATATACGTATGTATGTATGTATGTATGTATGTATGTATGTATGTACACCGATTTAACAAAGGAGCCATGACGACATTTAATTTTTATTTTAACACAAAAGCGAAGAACAAAAATCTTGTTGTCCTAGAAAGTATGTACTACAATTTATGTACACCGATATTAACGTGGGAGTCATGACAATAATTAATTTTTATTTTAACACAAAGGAACAACAACAACAACAACACAACAACAACAACAACAACAACAACAACAATAACAACAACAACAACAACAAAAATATCTTTTATCCTAAAAAGTCGTGACGTATCCATCCATCAAGCTCGATCGAAATTCTTTACAAGTATCATGGACCCATAAATTATCTCTCTACCTCCCTCCTTCCCTCCCTCCCTCTTTCCCTAAACCCACCCACCGAATTTTATACACCCAATAATGTACCCTAAGGAATTCCTGATATCAGGCAACATCTCATCGTGCCCATTCGATGTATCTCTGTCTCTCTTCTTTTATGTACATACATATGTGTTGTAATTCCCGATTAAGTGAGCTATTCGGGACCGAAGATCGTATACAAGGGTCAACCTTGGAGTATCGAATGCAGCGGCCTCCAGCCGGACGATAACATTAGGTGGACCAGAAACGGTCAGACCCTCGAGCCGGAGTTGGCGAGCGGTCAATTGATCGTCCGTTCGAAGGCCAAGACCGGAGGAAGCGAACTAGCAGCGATTCAGGCCACGGAGTTCCACGAAGGCGACTACAAGTGCACGCCCGACAGCTCCGATGCTTTTCATCTATCTCTATATTTCGGTTCGTAGATCGAACACGCGATCCATTTTCTTTCTTTCTTTCTTTCGTTTTTTCTCTTTTTCTCTTTCTACTTCCTTAAAAAAAAAGAAAAAAAAAAATGGTTGTTTTCCCTTCTTTCACCCCCCACCCCCACGCCCTATATTTTACTCGTGCAATTGTGTATGTAAGTATGTAAATCCTGACGTATGTGCCCGATCGCTTAGGTCAATGTATGTTATATCCCATATGTCTCTATCTATCTATGTACGTTTGTATGTATGTATTAAATGTATGTCAAGCCTGCCATTTGTCACACTTTGCATGCTCGCATATTCGTTACATTCGATTTGTCTCGATATGTTTTATATTCTTTCTCTCTCTCTCTCTCTCCCTCCCTCCCTCTCTGTATTTCTTTCTCTCTTTTACTCTATTTCTTTCCGTCTCTCTCTTTCCTTCTCTCTTTTTTGTGTGACTTTTCTTTCTCTTCGTGACGACACCCGAGAAGAACTAAACGATTTTTCGAACCTTCCGTTATCCGAGATGATAGTTGCTATAAAAAAAAAAAAAAAAAAAATATATACAAAAATAATCTCGTAACATTCGTTCGCAATTATCCTATAATAATTCGCTGAAATTCAATTCAGTTGGACCTATATTTCCCATACCAATCCCCAACTGATGGTGGATGCGGAGATGGATCCTTTCCTATTATCTATCCTTTTGCTCGCTCGTTCGCTCGGTTCACTCGGTTCGCTCGCTTTGTTCATATAAAAAACGATATAGTACTAGAGAAACCACTCTGCTCGAGGAATACGAGATGTGGTCGGAGGATACTTGGATAAGTTAAAAAAGACACTTGGAAGCTAAGTTTTGGATATTGAAGCTGGAGCTGCAATATCGTGGATGCAATTATCGGGAGGGGGAGTCGTTCCCCGAGAGGGTTTCCAGTTCAAAATATCGTTGCAAGTTCTCATTACCGATGTGCTTTGTTTTTTTTCGTTTTTTTTTGTTTGATTTTTATTCTTTTTTTTCTATATATATATATATATATATATATATATATATATATATATATATGTATGTGTATATACATTTTCTATTATTAACGAATACCTTTTTCAGCGACGTTACCTCTTATTATGTACATATACTCACACACGCACACAGACGCACAAACACACGTATATTTAGTATTTATTAATTTAAAAATAGCTAAACGACACTCCGTGGCTCGTAGCTTTGAATGTTCCGCATAGAATTGTTATTACGAACTATCCCCTTCCCCTACCCTCCTCGCTCACCCTCTTATCTCTCCCTCACCACCTGCCTATGAAACAATTTTTGGCTTCTTTTCTTTCCTTTTTCTTCCTCTCTCTCTCTCTCTCTCTCTCTCTCTCTCTCTCTCTCTCTCTCTCTCTCTCTCTCACTCTCTCACTCTCTCTTGTATATTTCTCTTTTTTGTTTTACGCGTGCTTTGCATGAGACAAAAAAAAAATAATCCTGTGACTACTATCGTCAAGCCCCGCTTCCCCTTCTCTACCAACCTTTCTACACACACATATATATATACACACACACACACGCACAGAGACACACAAATTGACAGATCAAGAACAATTTCATTCCGTTCACTAAATTTGTATATTCCATTTTTGTAAAAAAAAAAAAAAAAAAAGAAAAGAAAGAAAAAAAACCCAACACGAGGACACCTTTATCACATAGGAAATCATATTTTCTTTCGCCTAACCACTATTATGTTGTAATAATTAATGATTATTAATGATCAATGTTTGTTATTTAACAAATAATTCCATTGCATTATTTTTCAAACGATGAGATTCTTCTCGGCTCTAGAATTAGATTAGGAAGGTCTCATCGTCCCCCCTATTGGAACGATTGATTGGTTTGGTGATGTCGACGAGAAAAAACTCTACGAAAAAAAAAAGAGAAAAAGAAAAATCCTCAATAAATAAATAAACATTCCCGTTATCCTTTGTT
>OU427001.1:4398290-4403290 GCA_911387935.1 Dolichovespula saxonica
TTGGCGATAGAGAAAATCGTTTAGGCAAGAAAAGGAAAGAGGAAAAAGAGAAAGAAGAGAAAGAAGAAGAAGAGGAGGAAGAAGAAGAAGAAGAAGAAGAAGAAGAAGAAGAAGAAAAAGAAGAAGAAGAAAGGGACAAGACGATGACGGATCGTTTCGATTCTCTTAAATTTCTGAATTCTTTTTTTTTTTCCCATTTTGCTTTTCTCTTTTCCTTTCTCTTCCTTTCTCTCCCATTAGGTAGGACGTTATGTACCTTGGTAGAACGTTTCACCGATGATTTGTAAAGCGTACAGATAGCTTGCAAGACCGCAAGTGCTACCAATGCGGCAACGCATCCAACGACGATGTACAACTTCGTCTCGCTTAACAGGAAGGTAGATCTGAATGTTCGATCATCTTCTTCGTTTACTTCGTTCTCTTCGGTTACTGCCAATGAAAAAACGTATATTATCGTCGATCGGCATTGATAAAGATTTCTTTATTCAAGGCGAATCGTACTAACGTGATCACATTTTTTTTTACACTTTCGAAAGTTTGTTGAACGATCGCAATTTGTTGATCGACCGAATGCCAAAAAAGGATATATTACATGGAACGATCGATACGCGAATAATGAACTTTTCGTTGAATCGAACAATTTTTAATCGATCACGTTACACGTTATCGATATCTAATTGTTACTTTGGGACATCGTAATACTTACTTCGAGGTGCTTTGATGACTAGATACTGAGGATCGACGGATAGGGCACCGACCTTTCCACTAACGAGAGCTTTCTTTAACGCCTTTTCGGTAGCCGCTGTTGCATCCAACGGATTTAAAGCTCTACCCTTTATTTCGTTTTTATCCAGTATCAGTTTCATGCGCGCCACTGCTCCATTTTGTTCCTCGTCTCTGGGAAATAGAGATTGCGCGTTAAACGTCGGGGAAAAATAAGGAAGGAAAAAAGGAAAGAGTACAACAAACATTTCATAGTGTCAATTGCTCGATCTATGGTTTACGAGCGTATAACAAATATCCATATCTACCGTTTCAATTCCTCGAGATTTATCCGATAATAACCCGGTAGGTTTTCGAAGACCGGCCCAAAACTGTCCGTTATCGTGTTCGAGATTATCTCGAAATCGGGACTGTCCTGCGACGGTGGTACAAAACTATCGCCTAAGTGGATCAATTTAACTTCGATGTCGTAGAAGAGTCTTGGCGGGGCCGGCGTCGTTATCGTTTCTTCCTCTGAATTAATAAATTAGAAATCGACGATTACGGTGGACGAACGATTTACAGTATGTCAATTTTGATCATTGTTATATCTCTCATTGATCAATAATACCTTCTGCGCCGCAAGATCTTATGCAGATTTTTTTGCGCGAGACCATAGGCGGGGCATTGTGCTTTTGTATCTTTTTGTTAACCGCATTGAACTTGCCACCTTTTACAGGATACATCATATAGAGGCAATGATCGTCGGTGAATGAGAAATCCCTGGTGGTGTCCTTCGTTATTCGTTTTCTCGAAAATTTTATCGTCATAACGCCATCCTCGATACGTCCGTGGGTGTTATAAATATCCTGGGAAGGATCTAATAGGGGAGGATTGTAACCGCTCATCCAAGTATCCATGACAAATTCTCGACCATTGGTTGTATCGACCCATCCTAAGACCGCATCCGTTTGTGTCTAAAAACGAGATATGACGTATTGGGTATTAGAGAAAAAAGAAAAAAAAAAAATAGGAGCTTGGATGAAGAAGCTAATCGATGACAATCACCATTTTGTCGTCGTTGGAAAATCCAACTCCCGTCCAACTGCTGGTATTAGTTGTCGAAATAACAAACGATATTTGATCCTAAAAAGTTAATCACAATTAACTTTGTTTACGGATGGGAGGGGGAGGGGGGTATTAATTGTTCGAAGATCGATTTACCAATTTTGCTTTGTAGTTCCATTCTATGGAGTATTCGCACGTATGATTTTCAACCGAACAATGCCTTGGATATTGCCATGAACCACCGCAACCACCACCTGGTACAGGCACGTTAACCTCCTCCTCTTCGCCGTTATTTTCTACGAAAATATTATTTGTCAATCGTCGATTATTGTCTCCTTCATAAATTTTATTTATTTAATTTTTCATCCTTACGAAGCGTTTTATTTTTCGCTTACCGAAGAAGTCGATGGTCGTAACACCTCTTTGGGTATTATGTCCGTGATATTTCAGTTCGTCGACCTTATAAAATTCTTTAACGGAGACCTTGGATTTTTCAATACCACTCGGCGGATGGTGAATGTATTGACCTGGCTCCTGACCCTTGGCCCATATCACGTGCATACCACCTTCGCGAATAGCGTGATCCGTTGGCTCGTTCGTTTCTAATTTTCTTCTGAAGAGTATAGTAGTGACCCCGTCCCGTTCGAAACCCATGGCCGCTGTCAAACTGTCCTTACCACCCCAATAATTGTCCTGACGTGGCGTCGATCTATCTCTGGTGTAATAATCACCGATTCTATGGGTCATTCCTCTTGCCGTACCGATTATTATATCCGTGCAATCCATGGGATTGAAGTCGTGTTTCGGAGTGTATTTATGTCCCATCGATGGTGTCGATGCTTTACGTAAAAAAAGAAAAAGATAACAAAAGATTAAATTAAGATTTGTCAGTTAGGGTGATTTTTTTTTTCATGACGTTAATAGTGATTACACATATATTTGTATATGTGTGTAATACTATACTACTTTCACAATAGTTCCTTTCAAACTACTCATTACATTCTCCTTGTTGATACAGGTGACTACTACGAGGTGAATTCTTACATCGGTATTTATACATTTTTTTTTCTTTTTTAATAAATAAATTGCTTTTTCTTCGTAGTTTGCATCAATAAAACGCATCCACATACCAATAACGTGTATTTACATTCAAATATATCCTCGATTATAAATTTCTGCATATTTTAGCGTTTATGCAACGTTAGTTATGCAATCATTCCAAGTTATACTCGTGGCGTTCATTTATCAAGGTTCTTATAAGAGAAATATTTATTTGCGAGCCTCGTTGCAATCAAAGTAAATTTTATTCATGATTACGCGCGTGATTTATCAGCGTGTACGTACGTTACATGCGGAAACAAGCATTAAAATGCCTCATTACCTTTCGTTGCTCCCGTTTTGAGGATTGACTTAGTTTCCGGTTCTGAGGTAGGTTCAGACTTTGGCTCCGGCTCGGAAGTAGGTTCCGGTTCAGATTTTGGCTCTGGTTCAGAATTTGGTTCTGGTTCAGGCTCGGATTTGGGTTCTGGCTCGGATTTTGGTTCTGGTTCCGACTTAGGTTCGGGTTCCGATTTAGGTTCAGGTTCTGACTTTGGTTCCGGTTCCGATTTAGGTTCGGGTTCTGACTTTGGTTCCGGTTCCGATTTAGGTTCGGGTTCTGACTTTGGTTCCGGTTCGGATTTGGGCTCGGGTTCGGATTTCGGTTCAGGTTCTGACTTTGGTTCCGGTTCGGATTTCGGCTCGGGTTCGGATTTCGGTTCAGGTTCTGACTTTGGTTCCGGCTCGGATTTAGGTTCAGGCACTGGCACGGATATGGGTTCGGGTTTAGATATAGGCTCTGGTTCAGATTTAGGTACTGGCGCTGACGATGAATCTAACTTGGATTTGGGTAATCGTTGAGATTTGGATTCTGGCACAGGTTGAGGTTCCGATTCGGAGTTGGGTTCTGGCTCTGTGCCGACGATGGTGGCCGACTCGGTTGCGCGCTCACCTGTGCAACAAAGCATGGAACAACGTGCAACTAACTACTTTAACTAAAACAATACCATCACCTCGTGCGTCGTGTCTTGAGCGAGCGGAGGGAATTCCATTTAAATATACATAATATATTATTATTATATAATAATACCGCTGGAATATTTTCCAAGCAAACCACTAATTTGCCCTACGTATATTCTACAACAAGCTAGCGATTGATATCGAATACTCGTTTTCATGATCAACTTAAAAAAAAAAAAAAAAACCAAAAAAACTACGTTTACATACCGTTCGACTGTAATGTTTCTGTTTCGGATGATCTGCGTTTACGACCTGTTACGACAAAATGAAGACGTTAATCATATATATATAAGTACGATACCTAATCACATAGTACTTATCACTACTGGGATATAAATGATATCAAATGGTATTGATGCCAACCTTGTTTTGTGCTAACACGATAAGTCACGCTAGTCTGTACAGTAACATCATCCGGTCGATAAGTCACGGACGTTGTACCATCGGCCTTAGCCGATCTCCTTTTAGCACCGGATCTCTCGCTATCGTGTTCAGGCTCCGGTATTGGTATTGGTTCCGGTTCGGCTTTAGGCTCATCCACAAGCTCACCCGTAAGTGGTTTATTACTCGTCGATTTGCTTTTACCTTCGGTAATCCCTCTTTCCGATTCGGGTTTCGGTTCTGGTTCGGATTTGGGTTCGGGTTTTGGAAGTGGCTCATCTTTCGGTGGATCATTTATTTCAGGAAAGGCTCGACACGCCGGAGATAGGTCGCTCGGTCTCCAACCAACCCCGACCCATGTCGTACTGTTCGCCACGAGGACGCCCTCCAATTCCATGCTTGTCCATAAAATCCGCCAATAAAATGTAACGTCATCCGAGAATCGCTTCATCGTGTAAGATTCTAAGTCCAGGTCGATCGATTTTATCGGCGATCCTGCAAAACAAATTATTATTTGCAGGTTTCTCATATTATTTTTCTTCCACTTCAACTTACACCTGATTCGTTTCTCTCTCTATCTCTCTCTCCTTCTTTCTTTTTTTTTCTTCATTTTCCTGTTTCTTAATTACCATTTAATTGAGTATTGACGAAAGAGGAAGGGAAGATAAATACGTCCGTTGTTGCCATCTCACTTAGTTAGTCGTTATGATTAATAATTAAAAAAGAAACGTCCCGGCGTGATAATGACAATTAATGAATTATGTAATGTCTCTAGCAATGACTCTCAATAT
>OU427001.1:4408290-4445790 GCA_911387935.1 Dolichovespula saxonica
TCGGTCCGAACGTTTGTGTTGCGCATGTTAAATGCGCTCGTAAAGAGAAAGAGAGTATCTACTGTCAGTGGCGAATACCATCAACGTTTGCATGGAACATTGAACAGAGAAGAAGAGAGAGAGAGAGAGACAGAGACAGAGACAGAGATAGAGATAGAGATAGATTCCATAGTGTGTCCCGTTTAATTGCCTATAATCCTTAACGATACTCTCTCTCTCTCTCTCTCTCTAATTTATTATTTCCAAATAATAATAATGATAATAATAATAATAAAAATAATAAAAATAATAATAATAATAATAATAATGATAATAATAATAATAATAATAATAATAATAACGGAAATTATCGAAGATGATATAATTACCAAATTTATCTTGGATAAATCATATAATTACATCGATCGAATAGAAAATTCAAACGATTTCATATAATTTCATACTTTTATCTCGTAATAAAACATCTTTCAATGTTCCGTACTTATTATTCTATGCGACAAAGAAACCAAGTGGTATACGATTATTTTTCACCTGTCTGTATGTCAAAGTAATCACATATAATGAAGGTTTTAACTAATTACATAAAAAGACCTTTTGATAGGTGGAATTTAAAAAATTGTTCATTGAGTGTTCCGTCAGTTAATAATCATGGTATAACTGTGGGAACAATTTTTCTTTGATCGAAACGTTGGTATTAACGGATAAATGTTTATTACATTCGTCGATTTGACAAATGTATATAATAATTTGAAAAATAAAGAGAGAAAAAAAAGAAGAAAATGAAAATCATTATTTATTCGTCATTATTCTTTTTAATAGATTCAATTCTCACGTGATAAATCAAAAAGTGGGAGAGAAATATAGGTTTCGGTTAACATTTTTTTGTAACGATCATCATTACGTAAAAAAAAAAAAGAAATGTATCACGAAGTCCGTCCATTTTGTATTTTAAGTTAAAAAGTTTCGTCGAAATGAAGTCGTATCATATAATATTACGAGTAAACGTAGTTGTACGCAAGATCCATCATGTATATTTAAATCGAATCTATTTGATATCGTGGTCTATACTTAAAGACAATTGTAAAATCGTTAAAATCGAATCGATCGAGAGAATCCGCGGTCAATGTCGGACACGATCCAAACGCTTTCGTTCGTTCGTTCGTTCATTCGTTTTAATGACGCACCTGCAAACCGGCCTAGCACGAACTATACCGAGGGAAAGTATCGAAGTGAAATAATACTATGCGGATATGATTTTATCCGATTCCTCGCGTAACGGATTAACATGATTTTTCACGAGTTTTCCGTGCTTCGTTGCCTTTTATAAGAGATAAGATAAAAAGTTATAGCACACACACACACATATATATATAATGAACGATTTTTTCTACATCGCGATTGATAGATATCCTAAATTATTATACTGCGAAGGATGGATCATCTACAGTGACTCACAAAAGTGATCTTTGAAACCGGATAATGTTTGTTTGTTTGTTTCTTTTTTTTTTCTCAACAACGTACAAGGCGTGCGTTTTCTTTTTTTTTTTTTTTTCAGATTGTGAGCTAAGTTCCGAGGAATTCGTGTTTCTGACATGACCATTACCGAGTATTTGTTAAAACATTTTTATTAGTCATCCGTGGTATCCTGTTTAGAAATAATTTCTTACCGAATCCTATTGTAAAAATGTTTTGTAACATTTTCTATATTTTATTGCAACAATCGGACCGACCGTATCAATCATTGAATAGTTTCGTTGATTGTTAACGATTCAAAAAATCAGTTTTGGAACGTTCCTTTAAGACGATTTAATGTTCACTTTAGTCGATGACATTCGAACGATCAAAGATATACGTACTTCATATTAAGTAACAAATCTAATGTAAAAAGTTTATGATAAAATATAAATCTCTCGTATATATATATATATATATATATATATATATATATATATATATATATATATATATATATTTATCCATTGAAATTTATAAGTACCTATTCAACGATGAATCTATCGATTTGTACAATTGATTATAATGTCATTTATTGTTTAAAAAAAAAAAAAAAATACGTTTCAATAGAAATCACTTCGACTTCGTTAAAATGATGAAATGATTTACTTTTCTGAATCATTGCAAATAATAATAATAATAATAATAATAATAATGATGATGATGATGATGATGATGATGATGATGATCGAATTTTTAACGTACCTTGTGAGGATAAGAGAGGTGCCAAGTTACGTTAAAATTACTTCCGGAAAGTAACGTCGTCTTGATGGTACCTGAAATAAAGCAAGGTCCAGTTAGTTCAGGAACGTTAGCAAAGAAAGTCGGACAACGATGCGTCGTCGTCGACGTTCGAAGTCCGTTATAATACGCGCGTCATTTAAATTCGTCGAATGCTTTCGAATGGCACGAGAGTATATAGGTGTATAATGTATTTCGTGGCACGTTTAACGGCTTAGCAATAATCGTACTACTGGAATAGTTTACGTGTTAAACGTCGCAGCAAATGATCGGATCGAATTTAAATCGCTAGGATCTATCACTTCGATCCTTTCGTAATCAAGGACGCGAGATGGTAAGGAAGAAAAAGAAAAAAGAATAAAAAAAAAACATATATATATATATATATATATATATATATATATATAGTACGATTTGCTCACGATGAATAAAGAAATGTGTGCGAGCAATGCGCCGCTTGTTTGGACGATCTTCTTTTTCTGTAAAATAAAAGTCCTTCATTCAGCATTTATCGATGAATGAGAATATGTTACTTGCTTACGTCATCGTCGAGACTCGATCGACACGAGCGATAAAGAAAATTCCGACGTTACAAAGCTAAATTGGAATCGAATTTGTTCATCCCTTTTTTTTTATTCTCTTTTCTTCATTCCTTCGATCCTTTAATTCGACTTTCGACGAAATTTTATTCAACCTATTTGAAATTTTCTAAACGTTCCATTTGCAATGGAAAGTTCGTTATATATGATCGATATATTTGTTAAATAAATTTATTACCTTTTACATGTTCGTTACATATATGTATCTTATATAAATTACAGATAGGGTACCTGTTACAAACTTATGAGTTATTATAGATATGGATATTTCGATAACATTATTTTCGGCCTTCCTTATACCTCAATTTATACTTCCTTAAACTAATACTCTTTCACGTTATACTTCTTATTATTAGTATCGTTAAAAGTGATATACGATTTATACTATTAACAACCATACGAACAAAATTTAATTCTTCAATGAATAATGTACGACTGATGTACAATATTACGTACGTCTATCATTCGAGAACATTATATTTTTTTTTTCTTTTTTTTTTAATAAGAAAATATTAATATTCAATTCGCGTATTCGAGGCTTATTAAAAACAAGCGTACAACAGTGTGTACGGTTACGTTTTTATTTCGAACACGTAACGAAAAAAAGAAAGAAAGAAAGAAAGAAAAAAGAAAACGAAAACGAGAAAAGAAGGGATAGAGATCGTAAGAGGATTTAATTGAGTTTCACGAATTCTTTTAATTCCATTAATTAATGTCCGACGATTTCATCCGAGATTAAAACGACGTAATGAAATATTTGAACGAAACGTAAAGAAACATTATGTCGTGAATGTTAAACGATTTTGTAAAAATAAAAATATCTAATTCTAACATAAATTGTTGTACGGATCTATATATATATATATATATATATATATATATATATATATATATACGTGGCGAAAATATGAAAAATCGAAAATCAAAAATATTAAAACGTATACGTACGATGGAAGAGGAGAGATATTTAAGTACTACGTATGACTTATGGTAAAAAGGGATTATAGGGCATCGCCTTTCACGAGGTGCTTGTGAACCTTTTATGGAAAAAGGAACGCGTACCTCTCCGCGTGAAGTCCCGGAAGGAAAGCCGGAGAGTTCCCTACCTGGCACGTTGCTCACTGGCCAGAGAGTCAGCGGCCAGTGTCGACAGGCCGTCGATTAAATTATGAGAGAACGTTTTTTGCTTCGGTACGAACGAGACGTAGTACGATTTCTACGATGGAAAGGAAAGAATGTCGAAGGAGCGAACTGTTCACTTAACACGTTTCTTTCACAATAAACATACTCGTACGATACAAACACACATGAATATACATATATACATAATTCTTTCCTTTTCACGCGACTGAATTCCTATTTCCGATGGATGAAGAGAAAGAAAGGAAGAAAGAAAAAAATAATTCGCACGGAATAAAATAAATGTACCTATAAAAAATGTACAAATGTAAAAAATGTAAAAAATATATGTACATCCTATAAAAACAAATTCATATATATATATATATATATATATATATATATATATATATATGAAGTAAAAGATTAATCTCGGATCTATCTAAATCAAGAGAAGTTACGCGATAGGTCGTACGTGAGAAATCGTGTTGGAAAATATTATATTCTTTTTTTACGTGCTTTTTATTTCACAATTTTCTTTCTCTTTTTTTTCTTTTTTTTAATAAAATCATACAATTTTTATTTCGCAAGGATCGCACGTTTATTATATATATATATATATATATATATATATATATATATATATGAAAATGTTATTGTGTAAGGTAAATCATTATTTTCAAAAAAAAAAAAAAATAATAATAATGATTCATAAATAGAAAATTTACGCGAGATAATATGGTTTAGATAAATATGACAAGATTATATTAAGTAATTATTTTCTAACAAAAACCGTGTAAGTTTGATTCGAGATTAATTCTAATTGTAATGAAAAACGACAGTATCGAAGTGTACAACGTAAATCGTTTAAAATGCGAATGAAACAATTCTTTTTAATTCATGTCAAATCAAAATCTTTTGCGAGAAAGGATTCGCGTGAGATATAGTATTAGACGCATTTTTCTGTTTTTTTTCTAAATTTGCATTTTAATGCGTAGAAATTATTTAAAAAATGTAAATGTAAATAATTTTTTATGTAAAAAATATGCATCGTTTTATTCATTTATCTAATAATATATGAGTGATTGTAGTCTGCTCTCTAACCCTCTGCATCCTCATTTTCAAGGAGCTCAAAAGAATCTAATATTAGTACATTTGGATCATTTCGTAACATTATAAATTAAAAAAAAAATATGTGTTAGATCACAATGGCAAAAAGATAGATATCCGCGTTTATATACTATATGCATACTAATACGTTAGATAAATAAATAAATAAATAAATAAATAAATAAATAAATAAATATATATATATATATATATATATATATATATATATATATATATATATATAATTGTAATTTGATCAAACTCCGTCTGTTAATGACGATAAATATTCGTTTGGCCGACGAGTAATCTCGGAACTTTCTATTGAATTTTCAATTAAAAAAATTCTATATACTAATTATATTAAATAAAATTCTAAAGAAAGTTCTATTCCAAAATGAATTTTTAATTATAAAGAAATTTCTATTTCAAGTTAAGCTTTTCCCCTCATTCCATCGGATTTAAATATTGCAAATCATTTGGAAAGAAAATTTATTCCGCGCGATGACGAGCGAAAAGTAAAATCATTTCTTTGATGTTTCTTCAAGTGTTACAATGTTTTTATCGTATCGATAACGGTATCGGGCCCACGATGATATAATAATAATAATAACGATGACAACAACAAGAATAATTCATTTATCCGATAATTTATACTATCGTTTCAAAATAATCTTTAAAATTCAGAAAAGGAAACGTTTCGTTCGATTTGAGATTATTTTTACCATCTAAGACTAACGTCCACGTTTTCATTTACATCGTTTTCTACCTTCTTTCTCTTTTTTTTTTCTTTTTATCGACGACAAAATTTAAATTCGATAACCAGTTCCCGACGATGGACGGAATTTCTGAACGTGTAGTAGCCATTGAAAGATAAGAAATCGGAGGCAAAGACACGGCATTTTTTAATGTTGCAAAACTCGCTCGAGATAAAATAAATATTTATACATACATACATACATATATATATATATATATATATATATATATATATATATATATATTTACAAATGAACTTGTTTTGACAATTGCACACTCCTGTATGTTCTACCTCTACCTTTACCTTTCTCTCTTTCTCTCTCTCTCTCTCTTTCGTTTTCGAAAGAAAGATAGAGAGTACATGAACGTGGCATTTCAAGCATACTTTTATAGAAACATATATGTACGTATACACACACGCGCGCACACACATACACAAATATATAAATAAATGTGTATAGGTACATACATAAATACATATATACAGAATGAAAAGTTGCTCGGAAAGTGTACCGTACCTTCATTACTTTCGGTTTACTCACACTTTCGCGATAAATTGAGGCTTAAACTTACTTACAGTAGTCTCGGTTAAAACGTTGCGATAATCGTGCGGTATGTTATATATATATATATATGTATGTATGTATGTATGTATGTATGTATGTATGTATGTATGTATGTATGTATGTATGTTTCGTATATGCGTTCGAAGTGCACGTTAATGATAATATATACATATATATATATATATATATATATATATATATATATATATATATATATATATATATATATATATCTACATATATATCCATAGTGTAACATTTTAAATCTCAACAGACTTAAATCACATTGTGAAATTTATAAATTTCTCATTTCTAAATCCAACAAAATTACTTTTCCTTACGCTTTTGTGTTAGCTCCTTTCATTTCTAGTGTTCAACACGTCGAACTATATAAAACTTTCTATGGTATGTTAGGAAATTTTAACGATTACAATTATTTCCTTTAAAATCGTAAAATATCTATTAAATCCATTTAAAGTCATCGACACTTTTGACCCATACGATCTTCACGTTTCTACTCCCTTCCTATCCTCCCCTCTCCCACCCCCGCTTGTCCCCCTATCCCAAGATAACCCTTCCAATGAGAATTATGAATAATTCAGTCGACATTAATTTTTCTAATTTAAAATGTTCATTATATTACGAACACCCTATAGATATCTTTGGATACAAAACGTGTGCCCTCGAAGGCAAGTAAGTACACGCATGCGAGAACCCATATATATATATATATATATATATATATATATATATAAATACACACACACACACACATATATATATACTACGTGGAAGGTAATGCCCGACGAGAGGTACCAGCTCCCTTCGTACCAGCTCTCGGAGAAAGTCGCTTCGAATCGAACTAGCTTCGACTATATCCCTCTTTCCCCCACCCCCCTTGACACCCCTCCTCCTCTACCCTTCGAATCTCAGAGATTGACTCTCCGCGTTAATGTCGTTTTCCCATAGACCTTGCCTCCTACCCCTCTCCAATCCTCACTATCTTTCTCTTTTTTTTTCTCTCTCTCTCTCTTTCTCTCTATTTCTCTCTCTGCATCGATGAACATACGTAGTGGTATGCACCAAGTATAAACCTAGAACGTATGCATGTGCTACTTGGGATCGTTCGAGATGATCGTCCAATTGGCTGCAACTATTTTTTCTCTTTTTCTTTTTTTCTTTTTTCTTTTTCTTTCTCCTTATCTTTATCTTGCCTTCCTTCCTTTCTCTCTTTCAAATTACGTTACGGAATTTCGCTTGAAATTATTTTCTTTAACGACGAATTCTTTTACGGTTAAGAGAATATTTTTTATTTTATTTTTCTCTTGAACGTTCCATCGTTCACACAAAATCGTTCTAATGATTCTTAAGCTTGGATAACCAACGACACCTGTCTCTGCGTTCATACTCTACGTACTTTCGAGTATTACAAACGTGACGTTTGGAATTTTCATACATATTACGGACGTTGAAATGCACGTTCGGAATATCTATCTAAATGCAATGGTTCGAGGAAATGTAATACATACGAATGGACTTTGTCGTGAAAGATATTAACGGATTCGTAATAATCCGATGATACAATTACTAATTAATTATTATTAGTATCAATTGAATTTATATATCAAATCTAATAACAATTAAATTAAAATCCCATTGTATTCGATAGTAAAATTCCGGAAGATTTAAAAAAAAGGACAAAGAATAAATAAATAAATAAATAAATAAATAAATAAATAAACAAATAAATAAATAAATAAACAAACAAATAAATAAATAAATAAAAAAGATATGTTCGTATTCGAAACGAATTACTATAAAAAAAAAAAATCTACGTGCCCGTCCATTCGTTTTATTCCATTAATATCCACTACATTTAATTCTTTATTTATATTTTAATTATTATTATACGTTGTATCCTATGATACTCATTATATATTCTATTCTCTTTAATTCCTTGTGTTTATACTTGCACGAGTTGTTCACATTAACGTACGCCATTCATATTGAACTCCAGTATCCAGTTACTATATTACATATTGATCGTCGTAAAGTATGTATTACATAAAGTCGGTCACTTACCGCGTGGCATACCACAGGGGCCAGGTGTCCTGCCATTGTCGAGAAAATCCAAATCGTATCTTCGAGCTCGTGGAAACGTCAGAGCAACGTGAGAGCGTGCCACCCTAAAGGATAACGTCAACAACGTAAGAAATATCAGAAGCTGTGTGACGATGGTGGACGCCATTTTGGAGAACCTTCCTTATTTCTTTCTTTCCTTTCTTTTTTCTTTAACTCTCGTTCGACTTCACGATCTCTCTTCGTTTTGTAATTTCAAACGACGACGATCGATCTATTCCTCTTTCTTTTTTTTCTTTTTTAATATTATCTTCTCTTTCCTTCCTTTACCTCCCCCCTCACCCTCTCCCCTTCACCTCCTTCTACTTCTCTTCTTCTTCTTTTCCTGCAATTTTTTCCTGCAGTCCGGCATGGGCGTCAATTTCGCTCGAGCCTCGAGCTCCGCTTCTTTCGATCAGATAGACCTGAACGTACGTTTAAATAAATTAATTTTACTGATCCATTTGATTTGAAAAGATTTGATTTAAAGTTTCTTTTTTTTTTTTTATAAAAATTGTGCAAATGTTGGATATAAATCGTTAATGGGACGAGGGAGGGGGAGAGAAAGAAGGGGATATATTTAGATAAATACGAAATGATAAGTTATAGCTTTACAATCGGCACGCTCGAACGGCGTAGATCACGGATATTATTGCGTCATGATCAAGCATATCTTGGATGCCTCGATCGAAAACAACAATGGATGACTCTCGAAATTCCTCCATTCGTTTCGAATATACTTTTTATCTTTCGAATACCCTAATGGAATGTGCTATTATATTTATTTATTTATTTTTTTTTTTTACACGAATGATTCTTACATTTCATGAGAATTTAATTTAAGATTTAATCCGAAATTTGATTCAATGAAATTGTAAAAAACGTATCTATAAACATCTCTCTCTCTCTCTCTCTCTCTCTCTCTCTCTATATATATATATATATATATATATATATATATATATATATATATATATTTTTTTTTAATTGGGAGATAATTAAAAACGAAAACTCGTAAAAGCGACTTCAATGAAATTTTTTGTTCCTTTTCATTAACATTATCATCACATTCGCAAGCGATATTCTCAAATTTTTACGACTCAGGCGCAAAATAATTTCAAGCAATAATTTCGAACTCCAACGAAATGATTAAAAGATCGATAAGAAAACAAAAAGAAGTAAAAAAAAAAGAAAATACGGGAAAAGAGATAACAATATCGTTTCGTTCGAAATGTGAAATTTAACGAAAAAGAAAAGAAAGAAAAAAGAAAAAGAAAACGGACGAGCCAATTATCCGAGAACGAACGAAAAAAAAAAGAAAAAACAAAGAAAGAATTGTCGGATGATCGAGCGTTATCTCGATGTAACTGCAAGACGGACTCTTGTTATTACTATAAAATAATTAAACGATCGTACGAGTCTGAGAATATCGGTCTGCGTATATATTTTTTAATATATTCACCAATGTCACAAACACCAACCGGTATCGTTCGGATTACTGGTTTTGTTAAATCGAACGCATTGCTAATTTGATTAACCGAAAGGTACGGTGAAGTGAAATGAGTGAGAACCAGGTATTACCTAACTCGACAGTATTTATACTGCTCGTTCGCGCGTCCTTAATTTTCTCTCTCTCTATCTCTCTCTCTCTCTCTCTGTCTTTCTTTTTTAACTATCTATCTAGATGGTTGTTAGGCTTGGTCGACGGGAGAGCTAGATAAACGAGAAAAGGAAGGAAAAATGGACACAGGGACGAACGAAGTGAAAGACACAGAAGATGAATATGGGTATTGCTGGGAGGCGAGTTAGCAAGCAAGCGGAGTGCTAGCGAGCTGCCATGGCACCACTTACGAAGCTTCATTTCTTCTCTCCTCGTGAATAAGCTTCAAGGAGGAGGAGGTGGAGGAAGACGAAGTAGAAGAAGAGGAAGAGGCGAAGGAGGAGAAAGAGGATAAGGAGGGAACGTCCTCCTTCGATGTTTTGTGTGTGTGTGTGTGTGTGTGTATGTGTGTGTGTTGTGTGTACGCATGGTCGAGTATATGTGTGTTTGTGCCGAGGAAAGCGTACCCGGCATTCCGATAGACTCCAATGCCGTACATCGTTCTCATTGACATAACGAGTAGGTGAGTATCATGGCACGCTTCTAGACTGGTTTCTATCGTGCTAGTACGGGTCAATAGTATCGATAGAAATCGACGAAGATATGTCCCGTAAAGAAATCAAGAAAAATCTTTATATACGGTCGATGGCTTTAAATATTCCTATATCAGAGATACAGATATATTAGAAAATAATATTACGTACGATCTAGTAGAATTTATTTTTATTTCTCATCGATTCGTATAAATAATAGGTATGTACGTACGTACTTATGTTCCTATTGTACGAATATTCAAGTCAACCAATGGATACGTATTTATTTTATTTTTAAAGAAAAACTTACGTTTAATCCTGAAATAGTCGCGATGTAAAAAGAGATTTGAAGAACAATGTATATAGGTGGTAATGATAAAATTAAAAGAAAAAGAAAAAAAAAATGAAAATAGAAATGAAAGAAATTGTACTACTTATTTTCTTTGTGTGTGTATATATATATATATATATATATATATAAAATATATATGTATATATTTTACATTAGAAAAATAAAAAATGTCTCGAGAGATTATGCCTAAATTATTTTTAGTTAATTCATATTTACTCGGATAAACGTCAAATTAATTTCTTTTCTTAATCCTTTTTATAATAACTACGATCGTATACTCAAACGAAAATAAATACGTATCCGCTTACGTACTACTTAGTCACGCAAACGACAGATAATAACGAACATGCAAGATACTTTATATCAAGATAAGAGTCATCATATATTCGGTTTATAATCATTTTCGATTCTCAAATAACGTTCGATATTATATGCGAGAAAAATCGACTTGGCCCGTAGATATGCTAATGGAAAAAC
Organism: Dolichovespula saxonica; assembly: GCA_911387935.1. Classification (NCBI taxonomy): domain Eukaryota; kingdom Metazoa; phylum Arthropoda; class Insecta; order Hymenoptera; family Vespidae; genus Dolichovespula; species Dolichovespula saxonica. Next base: position 4,419,774 of record OU427001.1, read on the forward strand.
TGGCCTGTCTTCATTCGAGAAAGTTCATTCTTAGCAGTTTCATTGGCAGGTTCGTTGCGATCGTGCAAAAGGAATCATGAAAACTTTCGCTCTGCTCGTCGTAGACACAGGTATGTAAGTATCTACTACTACGTATCTCCTATTTCTCTCTCTCTCTCTCTCTCTCTCTCTCTCTCTCTCTCTCTCTCTCTCTCTCTCGTGAATATATAAGTACTTTCTACGTAGTTCCTTGTTGTCGACCATCCGAACATCTAATTTTATATTATTCGTTTATATTTCACTTATTTTGAAAATACTTTAAAGAAAAAGTAAAAGAAAATTATGAACAGGAAAAATCCATTTCAACGATTTATTCGATATCATTTCGAACGATAATGATTTATTTGTTATTGATTAAAATCGAAAATTTATTTTATTAATAAGAAAATGTCGAATAATTATTTTGAATAATAATATTCGCGAAACAAAAAACAAAAAATAAGTACAAGTATTTAAAATTGAAATTTCTAATATATAGAAGAATTGACATCGTATCGAAATGATTTTTGTATGTCAGATTTTCCATTATGTTTTTAATTTGTATGCATGGTAATGTTGGATATGGTACCTTCGTGTTTAAGACACCTACTATTGCATGTTTAACCTTGTTCCCAATCAGACGAATTAATTGATTATAACTGGTTATGTAAAAACATAGTGTAACTATCAGCATCCTAAATCGTACATATGCATACATACATATATATATATATATATATATATATATATATATATATATATATAATATGTTGTAATATAATAATAAATAAAAATGGTATAAAATTCAAATTAAAAATATACTGATATGATATATCTTTATACGATGATTAGTTTCACCTTTTCTATTTATTTTATTCATTTATATTACTTTTACTTTTATTCTTCCATATTGTTATTTTTTTCGATTCTTCTTCTTCTTCTTCGTTTGTTCTTTTTTCTTCTTGTAAAATTGTAAAAATATAGTTTGAAGATATAACGGATGTAGACTCAAGGTTAAATTATTTATCGCAAATATACGAAATTTTCGTGTAGGAAAGTCGACGCTAATCGAAACGGTTTTCGATCGTTTGGACGTACCGCAAGGAGGTTCGAAAGGAATGTCGAGGAAAAAAGAGAGCGCAAACTGTACTGTTTCTTGGTAGAGGAGATCATCAATCGGAAATCGATAGGAAACGTATCATTCGATATTTTATCGATTCTCGTGGTTGAACGAGAAATAATTTTCTTCGTTTAAGCGGAGGAAGTCTGACGTTTTGCAATTCTTACGAACTCGTTAATAAATCTTTAAAATGAGATATCTTAAACGTTTATGGATCATTTAGAGATTAGAATATTTGTCGTACGCGTTAATATGTCGTATAAGAGTTTCTCAGATCGATTCTTTGCAAATATTTTCTTTTTTTCTTTTTTTAACGATATCCTTCTGAGTTTTAATAAAATCGATCGGATACATGACGAATGTCGTAAACAATGAAAAGCGATAAGAACAGAAATATTTCGAAGAAAAAAAAACAGAAAAAATACGAAAGGTTGAATTCCTTTTTCTATATACGTATATATATTTTTCTATTTCGAGAAATTTCACGAGAGACGTTAAAAAAATTCATAGATTTATGCAAAATTCATTCGACAGTTAGATATATTATTTCAAGTATCGGTATACCTGCTTCCAATTTTTTAGAATATTTATAAGAAATATTATATATATATATATATCGATAAAGTAAATTTCGATTAAAAATCCTTCGATATCGTTGAAAAATATATAAAAAATGAATTAAGCAAATCAATTAGAACAGAAAGCGAGTCTGAAATATTACAAAAAAAAAAAAATAAAAATAAAAATTAAGGAAAAGTAATAACAATAATAAAAAACGAAAAGGATTTCTTTTACCATAAGATTGGATTCGCTTCGATTTGGACTCCCGAAAAAATTCTCGTCACTTCGGAAAAGTACCGTTGAGATACACGAGTGCGCACGCGCTCGTTCTTAATTCCCGCCCAAACCAGACGGAGATATGAACGCGCGCTGGATTCCTGCGGAGAAACCTTCGTGCCACAGGCATTCCGTAAGGAATTCATTCCTCGTGCCTCCTTCTTACTCAAACTATATTTTTATAAAGAGACGAGTCGAAGAGGTAGAAGAAAAAAGGAAAAACTAATTATTAATATAGAGCGTACGAAGGATAAAAGTAGAAATAATATTGTAGAAATTGGAGAAAAGATTTTACTATAAAAATATGTTATATCAATACAGTTTTAATTTGAATTTCGTATACATTTTTTTAAAATGTATTATTACATTGTAATATACATATATATATGAATTGTTTAATATGCATATAAGAATGTAAACAATATAAAAAGTTTAATTAATAAAAAAAGAAATCAAATTCAGATAAAAAGTATACTGATATATAAGAATAAGAATTAATTAATATTTATCGATATCAATGAACTTGCCATAAACAACGAAATTATCAATAAGATAAATGTAATACGTCGCATAATAACATAAAAAAATAAAATGAAGGAGACAGAGAGAGAGAGAGAGAGAGAGAGAGAGACTGAGGCATCTCTTTCCTCTTCCGTTTCAAGAAACTAAAGATTTGTGATTCGTGAAAAATGTTTAAATACCTCTATGGTCGTTGCAATATATCGAAATTCCTTGCGTGCCACGATACTTCGTTCGTGCGGAGATAGAACGGCCGCGATAAGAGCGCGGATGAAAGTGATCTCCGACGCTCCAGGAAATGTTGCAGAAATCGACCGAGCGAGCGAGCCAGCAAGAGAAAAAGAGAAAAAGAGAGAGAAAGAGAGAGAGAGAGAGAGAGAGAGAGAGAGAAAATCGCAAGGAACGCGATAATAATAAAATCGAAATGGACGCTAGATAATCGTTTCTCATAACTATTGCATTCTGTTTTTTGAGATATTATATTTACGTAAAAACGGAAATGTAACCTTGCAACAGAGAGACAGAGAGAGATAGATTGATAGATAGATGTAGAGAGATCGATAGATAGATAGAGAGAGACAGATAGAGAGAGAGAGAGAGAGAGAGAGAGAGAGAGAGAGAGAGAGAGAGAGAGAGATTGTAGTATGTATAAAAGAAAATAAAAGTTTAACGATAAAACGAATGGTATTCGTTTATATATTTACACATAGTTAGATACATGTAACGAATAATAATTGATGATACCTAAATTATAATAATCAATTGCGATCGCAATAGGTTCCAACGAAATATTCTTTATATAATAAAAATTAATATATCCGTAGTATCGATTTATCGATTCAAGTTCTTCACATTCATTCTAATGTTATTCAATTTGAAATGTATAACGCGTGATCGTTACTAATTATTTTTAATATTTTTCCTTTCAAGAGAATATTATTCATTGAAATCGATCAGACGAGACAGGAGACATATTTTTATAGATAAAAAAAATATTACTTGTAATTATTATCGACGGAAAAAGAGAGAACGAAAGAGAGAGAGAAAAAGAGAGAGTGAAAGAGAGAGAGAGAGAGAGAGAGAGAGAGAGAGAGAGAGAAAGAGAGAGAGAGAGAGAGAGTGAGTAACCTGTACATTTTCCAACATTAAACGTAAACAATGATATCACAGTGTAGATAAATACTTTCGTTCATTCTTACCTTTTATAGGTCCACCTAGATTTATAGCCAATCGGAGCGATATATATATATATATATATATATATATATATATATATTAATATATATATATATATATATATATGTATATATAAAGATCAGGGAGGCGCCGATACTCCGAAGAGAAAAAAGGATGAGGAAGAAGTGACAACAACAACAAAAAAAAAAGAAAGAGAGAGAGAGAGAGAAAAAAAAAGGACAGACGTCCTTTCCCCTCCTTTCCCTTTCTAAAGTAAACGTCGAACGTCTCGACGACAACTCATGTCGTCACACACGTTGAGAGTCGAGCTACCGCTTGGATACTGTCCGCTTCACGTATAAGTCCCTCGTAGTTCAGTCCGCGGCCATTTTGGTAACGCTCGTGTATTGTCTTTCACGAATTAACTCGTTTAACGTTACAACAACGTATTATTCTTTTTATATCGACGCGGTTGAGATTGGTTCGACGTGAAATATCGTTTGTCAATAATTAACGAAAATAATCGTCGGCAATAGTATCACGAAAACGATATCATCGCGCGATACTCTCGAACGTAGTAAACTTACGCACGTAATCGTGAACGAATTACGAGAAATGAATAAAAGTAAAAACGGAGAAGAAGAGAAAGAGAGACAGAAAGAGAGAGAAAGAGAGAGATAGAGAGATAGAGAGAGAGAGAGAAAGATATAGATAAAAAGAGAGAGAAGATCACACGACGGGATCTCGTCTCGGACTGACTGCTTTTGCTGTGTCGGAGAACGAGAACTTTTCCCCTTCCCCCCTCCACACCTTCTCCTTCCCGCTTATTCTTCCCCTTCTTCACTAACCACCTTCTTCTTCTTCTTCTTCGTCGTCTTCTTCTTCCTCCACCTTCTTCTCCTCCCTCTCCTTCTTTTTCTCCTTCTCCTTCTTTTCGTTTACCTTTTCTCTACCCTCACTCTCCCCCTTTTCCTCTCACTCTCTCTCTCTCTCTCTCTCTTCTTTTCTCAACTCGTTAAAACGTACGTTCGCTGTACTCTCTGCCTATGCTTACCTGCCGTAGCAGCTAAACTTATCCCACCATTCTACTGACGAAAGAGAGACTCTCTCGCGTAAGTAAGTACATAGACACGTATAGGGTCTCCCTCTCGTCAACATAACACTCGGCAAGTTATATACATACGTATATATATATATATATACATGCATAAATATGCATATATGAATATACGTATGTGCATACATATATAAATATATATGTATGTATGTATATATATATATATATATATATATATATATATATATATACGTATATATATATCTGCGTGAGTGTGTGTGTATGTATAATATTCTCTCGCTAAGCGTTGAAAACAAGCACAGAAGAAACGTGCCCACCGATGTCAACATCCTCCTTAATCTCTTCATGAGTGAATATGACCAAGTTATATATATATAATATATATATATATATATATATGTATGTATTATTGTTACTTAAATTATGGTGTCGATTGTGAGTGAAAATTTTTCTCATAAATAGAAAAAAGGAAAGAGGAAAAAAGAAAGAAAAAAGAAAGATCATTTGCCACTTTTTGAACAATGAACCGTACCCGACCGATCTTCCTCATTGTTTTCTTGTCGCAAAATTCACTTGTGTATCCACTCGTGATCCCATTCGTACTATGACAAAACACGGTTGGTTCCGTTTAAATCGTTCGTTGCGTGATGATCGTGGGAACGATAGGGATGGTTACGAAGAGAAAGGCCGTTTTCTCATGTAAAAGTGAAATGAAATATTAACGTTTCGAAGGAACGCTTCCTTCGTCATTTTGTTTTCTTTTCTTTCTTTTATTTATTTTTTTCTCCCCTTCCTTTTTCGTTTTCGTTTAGTGTTTTTCCTCTTTTTTTTTTTCTTTTTTACCTTTTCTAACCCGAGAGTATTAGGAGTTAGCGAGGAGTGACGAGACGGAGAGAGAGAGAGAGAAAGAGAGAGAGAGAGAGAGAGAGAGAGAGAGAGAGAGAGAGAGAGAGAGAGAGATTGCCTCCTAAGTCGACCTTTAGCAGGTGTAAAGTGGTCGACATGAGAATATGTAAATTGAAGGTCGTATCGCGGATGGGACATCCTTGAAGCGTGACTTTCGATATATCTATATGCATGTGAGTATATGATATATATATATATATATATATATATATATATATATATATATATTTATACACATACATACATATATAATTCTGTTATTTTCGATGAAGAAGAAAAATGAGATCGATCAAAAATATAATTTTTCTTTTTTTTTTTCTTATCTCTTCTCTTTTCTCAATATAACGTCAATAATCGTGATTTATTAATACGTGGTATAACAATGATAATTGATGATTACACGATTTATCACGTGATATAATCTCTCTATTTCTTTCTTTTTTTTTTTTCTATATTACCCTTTTGTTTTTCTCCTACAATATGTACAAGCCATAATCAATAATTGATAATAATCGTCAATGTTCGAATGAAGCTGGAGATAAATTGGGATGGGGTAAAAAAGAAGAAGAAACAAAATAAAAAAGAAACAAGAATCGAGAGGATGATGACGATTATTAATATAGGAATAAAAGGTTAGGGTTATCTCACTATAATTTTCTTTAATGGATATTACTTATTAGAGTTCAAACGAAACCGAAAATAGATGCATAAATATGAAACGTTGATAGTGAGATAATCAATGTTTCGCATGAGATATGATTTATGAATTGGTAGCCGACGTGTCTCTTGCCTTTTTAATGAACCACCACTATCATTGCCACCACCACACAACCACCAACGCGTATCTCTTAGGTGGAGTTTGCGCCACACTTAATTGTGAATATGTACTCAATATCCTTGAACCGCGCGCGCAGTATGCGAACGCTATCGCTCGTAAAGATGTTACTTCATTCCCGAGGAAATTGCACTGTGCACAGAATAAAAAGGATGTTCGACTCGCCGATGAGAAGGTGTCACGTTGTTATCGACAATGCATCTTCGCCTCCGTAGTAAACGAACTCCATCGATGATGGGAGTGGCTAACTTTAAATCCTTGATTTATTCTCATACGTTACACGTTGATATTCTAACACGAAGGCTTCTACTTTCGAAGATATATCGTTATGTAGGGGGGTCTTTTTTCTCTCTTTATTTTTTTTTTTTTAAATCATTACATAGTTTATTTTCTTTTTTTTATACATATTATATATCTATATATTTCGAAAAGCCTATTAAATCTATACAATTCAATGATCCGCAGGAATATTTTATTCTTATGCGTTTTCCGAGATCGCTAGCTACGAGTTATCAAATAAAGTATGTTGCTGAACTCGCTTGTAACTCGTTAGAAAAAAAAAAAAAGAAAGAAAATCTAGCTCCGAACGTTGTGCAGATTTTCCGATTCAAGTATGTCGGCTCGCGTGCTCGGCGTATTAGTCACGAAAGAAATGTACGTACGTCGTTGACTTTCATATTATGTATACCGCAAATTAAACAAGTTAACATTCACAGATCGATCGATCAGGTCTCTATGAGATCGGTTATTTTAATTGCAATGAAAAAATAATATAGGTTCGTACGTACGATCGACAAAGATCTATATATATATATATATATATGAGAGAATTAACTTGCCGTATTGATCGTATCGATCGATTGATCGAGGAACAATAAAAGCACGTGCTTTATTACAATCTTTCAACTTTATAGCGATTACCGATGAATTCCATTGATGAATCCACATCCTTGAAATACATTGCAATCGATTCGTTTTCCCATTACTAAAACAATATCGATCGATTTATTACTCATAAAAAAATAAATTTATATATAACTCCTAGAACAATTTTTCTCTATAAGATATCTAACCAATATATATATATGTATATATTTCTTTTTTTTTTATCATCAAGTTACGGAAGGAAAAAAGAATTTTTTTTTAAAAGTAAAGAAAAATTGTTCTACGAAAGATGAAAATTAGTAAGAAAATAGTAATAATTTGTGTAGCATTAACAATCAAATAGTCGTTAATTGAGAATATAAAATACATCAAATACGAATAGCCTTTTACGTTTTTATTTGTTTTGGAAATAAGAATTTTTCTTATATCGATTATTCATATTTTATCTTCAAATATTTATATATTTAGGAAATTTTACAATATATATATATATATATAATAATAATGAAATTATTTATATATATATAATAATAATAATAATGAAATTCATAAATAGTGCCATTGACATAGATTTAGAACCTAGATTCGACACACCACCTGTGGTTAAATTTTGCAGGATGGGTCAAAGGTTTCTTCCCGAACGGATCGAAGGTTTCTTATGCGATGTTAAAAAAGAAAAAAAAAATCGATTGATCTCTTATCGACAGCTTTCTAGTTAAATTCTAATATTTTTTTTTGTTGTCGTTTTCTTTATATTCATTTCCTTTTCTCTCTTTACTTTTCCTATTTTTAAAGATGAACGATCTGGAAGGTACGCGTCTTACGCGTCTCTCGGTATGCCAGAAAGCCGAGCAAAAAAGGGGGTAGGGTGGGAGTGGGGTGGGGGACGGGCGAAGAGATCGTAAAGTAGATTCGAGCACGCGCTCGATTAGAAGCGAATGGGAAGGACGTAGCTGTAGAATAACATTATATATACAAGCTATGGACAACAAGTAAGTACACACGCTATGGGGCCCGTCCTCGAAGCGAATCAGGGAGAGGCCACATTCCAAGCCACGGAGAAAGCCTCTCCGCGAACGAGCGCACGCAGCGCGCGCAAAAGTTGCGCACGAACGGAATAACATGTGATCCGTTAGTCCATGCCTCGCAGTAGGGATGTCTTCGATCGATCGATCGATAGATCTCGATCCATCCGACGATCGATAATCTGTCGTTCGTTTGTTCTACTCAAACTTCATTTTTTCATGTGTTAGTTAAATTAAAAAACAAAAAAAAAATTAAATAAAATAAAACAAGAAAAATTTGATATACACGACATTAAAATGTTACGACCATATTTATTGATGGATTATAAGCTAGTAAAAAAAAAAAAAAAACAGGAAAAAAAGCAGAGAAAGGAAGAGAAGATTTAAAAATTATTTTATTGATTTCGATTTATCTTCTATTTCTCTTCCAACCCCTCCTCATCCACTCTTTTGATTTTAAATTCTCGTTTTTTCTAATTTCGATTATTTGTATATTTATATTTATTTACAGTCAGTAACGATTAAGTAACCCAGTTATATTATTTAAATGATCATGCGCGATAGTTGTAATAGATAAATCTAATATCAATTATTTTGATTTGGTCATCAGAATCAGTACTGTGAGATCTTACCGAACGTTCTCTGTCTTCAAAGCTAAAATTTCTTAGTTCTAAAGATTGCGAACCATTTCTTAACAGTTCTTACAATCGATGCATTATCTCCGCGAACAGCAGGAATAATTTTTTTTTTGCCGTTCGCGTTGCGTCTTCGTTTTTGTTTTATAAAATGAACAAAATGAAAAGTATCATATTTTAAAAATACACTCTTGATATCTTCGTCCATCTTCGAAGGGATACGTGAATAAATTAAAAACAAAAAAAAAAAAGAAAAAAACATACATGGTCCATTCTGCACCTCCGATGTTTTCGACGATTACGTAATTAATATTATAAACCTGCATCGGACATTACTTTTCAAAAAGGAATATTCATTAATATTTTGTTATATTATTTAAATTCACTTTATACATCGTATAATATCTACGATGCGAATTGACAATTATTATTAATGTTAATTATTAATTTTTTTATTATTTCGATTTTGTTTCTTCACTTTTTTTCTTACCACCTTAGATCGATTAAATAAGTGAGTATAGAATTTGTTTTTATCTTTTTTGTATTACTCAGTTGAAATATTTGACTCGTTATTAGCAATTATCAAAATTTTTACTTGGTGTTCATTGAATATTACGAAGCACGTTGAATAATATTGCGCGAATTAATGTTTCATCGACGATAAAAATTTGAAACGATGCATTTCGCAAATTTCATTCTATATATACATTTTTTTTTCTCTAGATCTCACTGTAACGTTTTGAGCTCGTTTTATCATGAATTATAATTATTAACAAGTTGTTCCTAAATTAATAAACTCTATACACTATTACACATATTTATTAGAATATTTTTCCATTATATTTCTTCATTATGTCATAGATAATATCCAGTATTAAACTATATTTGTCCACCGTCATTAGAATTTATTCTCCCGTATTTATTCACTATTATATATACTAAGTACAAATGAAATAAGTCGAGTTTTATTAAAATATTTAAAGATACGTTTTTTCTGTACACTCATCGCGACTTACTTAATCTTTCGAATAATTACCATATCGTACAATTACAACTGATATTTTATAAGTTCCAATTCTTCATCTCGTCGCTTTGCTTTCTGACACGATCACTTCTCTTCGAGTTACAAAAATATACTGTGGACGATCGGTGTTTAATGGTTAAGAGAGGGTAACGCGCATGTCCTTTGTGGAAGGGGAAAGATATCCCCTACGTATGACACAATCGTAGAATAATAAATTAAATTTCTGAGAAAGTACATCTGTTTAATTACTTGTGTAGAAATCAAATTTTATGGGGAAAAATAACATAGTGTAAAGATTCTATTTCCGAAGGTTTAAATGGTAGGATTTTCTTATATTTTTACACTCTCCCTTATGAAATATTTTCTAAGAATTGTCAGTGGTTGCGATGGTCGTACTATGAACGAAGACATTTTTCTTTAGGGTGCTCGACACATACGCGAATAATAAACTCCTCTGATAGAAGGGACAATGACTTTGAAAAATATAAATTACTTCGAGAAAAATTCCAGTATTTGTAACGAACGATTATTTAAGTTCATTGGTTTATCATCTTATCAGAAATCACCGAAAGAATTGTTCCGTGTTCGTTTGTTAAATTGCGTACTAGCGTTTGCTATTTTTCTACAGGTAAATAATATTATATATATCGATGTAGTGTATGTTTTTGTAATACGTGTGTATATTATTGTGATATCCAACAACGGTACTTTGTAGTAGTCGTATTGATTTATGAATGAAAAAAAGTTTGATCCGAGTAGAGGAATAATTTGGCCTTTATCTCTTCGAGGCGGACGATTTTAATGAAAATAAAAGAAAAAAAAAGGACCCCGTGTTGCACGGAATTTTTAATATGACAATAATAATAATAATTATATAATTTTTAATATTTTATTTCAAATAAAATATTAAATCGTGTGATTATGATTAACATAAACTTTTCGAGATGGGTTAAAAAATATATCCGACCGTGCACAAAAAGCTAAGCATAAGGTGGGACGGTTTTTAACCCACCCAATCACAAAGAGTTATCAACATTTTTCTCTTCTGTGTATTTCTAAGTCGATAAAAATAAGTATTAGTTTTTAGAGTTGTATCTTTTATATAATATGAATCAAAAAGGACAATTTAAGATGATCGTCAAGTTACTCCAAACGTTCCTACCAACCATATGCTTTTCGATTTGTTATTATTACAATCTCATTCATAATTATGCAAAGGTTTGTTCGTTATCAGCATATAATTTTTAAGTCAATGAATGAGTTATATAAATCATAACGATGTAAGTACTATTTTTAGATAAATTTAATAGTAAATCGTATTAAACTCGATTGGAACGAGTTAAAGAACGAGCATGAATTAATTACGATGAAGAGATACGCGAATAAAAGTAGACTATGGTCGGTGTTGATCTTATGTGAGTATAACAGAAATATAAAATATTATTATAATATTATATCATCCATGATCAGATAATTTTACCAAAATACTATATATATATATGTATATATGTTAGGTTCCTCTTACGTCTACATCGTTACTTTAACATTTCCATCCATATACAATTTTCTCTCTATATTTCGTACTACCGACGAGATAAAATTTATATTACCAATACGTCTGGAAATTGGTCTAATAAATATTAAATATTACTATACCATTCTTTCGATGGAATTTATAATAATATTCATTGTATGTACGGTAGGAGTGGCTATTTATTCATTGTTCATGTCAGTCGCCCAACATGCTTTTGCTTTGTTCAATATCGTTTTGTAAGTAATTAACGTAGCAACAAACATTTTCGAACAAGATCATTATCGGTGGTCGAGAATTTGTTTAATAGGGAACACGCATTTTAATATCTTAAAGGTTGAAATTGGATCGTCCGTTTAAAGTAGATTTGAATTGTATGCACCAGAAAAAGATTTTTCTTTCACAGACTATGGAATACGATTGGATTGTTACTATTATAAGGAGCTATGAGAAAGCCATTAGGTTTGTATCCAATGGGAATTGTTATAATTTTGTTTTCCACAATATTTCACGAAAAAATTTCAAACGTGTTAATTATTTTTAATGCGTTCTCTTAAGATTCGTTGATTTAATAAAATTCGTATTTGGATCAACTTACTTAATGGAAATAGCATTGGCATTGTCATTAGTCATCATAGATTATCTTTATGTAAGTGGACATATTTATGTAATGTATTATATCCCTTAAATTTTTTTTTTCGTAAGGGACTAATGTAACAACATTATTTATGTAAAAAAAGAAAACCAAAGTTGTTTCAGATTTTTACTTTAAAAAGTACCATTGGCGATATTATATCCGATTCTACCTACATTATAGCAAGTCTGGTTATGATATATGTTTACTGTTATTCTGGACAAACGTTAATAGACTGTAATAATGCTGTATTTACACAATGGTAAGTGCGATATATATATATATATATATATATATATATATATATATATATATATAATATCAAACATTTATACAATTGAATTAGAATTACGAAGTTTTAAATACGTGCATTTATATCATCCACTTAGCTGTCAAGTGCCGTTTTACACGTTGTCGATAAGGACTCAAAAAATATTGCTCTTACTGATATTACGAACAACGAGACCGTGCAATTATTCGATAAGAAGAATTGTCGTAGCGTCCCACGAACTATTCGCCAAAGTAAGTGGTAATTTATTAAATGTTTATTTCCTTAACGTGAACGTCAACAAAACGTCAACAAATGTCCTTCAGTTAATACATACGTCTATTTCCTTTGCGATGCTATTCTTTCACGTTCTTTGAACAACGTGAAACGAAATGAGACACCATACGTATTAGAAGTTAATACAACAATCAATTCAGATAGAAAAGTATTATCTGATAAGAGCTTCGTAATCTTTGATGTAGTGATTAGTCATAAAGAATGTAATAGCTTACGTTATGCATATCAAAACTAATGTTCAAACATTTATTAAAAAAATATAAATCCAAACGAGAACTTCCTTCTGATTTATGATTTGTGATCGTTGTTTGACGTATACTTGATTTAATCAGAGGTAGATATTTTTGTTTACAGGTTGGCAAAAATCAAACCTTTATGAATAATTTGATAATTACGTGCATGTCTTGCATGGAAATCGTTAATGAAAAATTGTTGAAATAAGTTAACTATGAATCGAAGGTTTCGATTAAATACAGTGTTAATCGATAAAGAATGATTTATAACTGATGAATATATCTTCAAGATTATTTATAAAAAAATTCAAAAATTCCCTCTCCCATTTGTTCTATCTCTATTCTATCTTATCAATATCGATTTGTAATTACTCGTTAATTTTTTATAAAAAAATATATGTAAGGCATATATTATATATTTTTTTTTAGTATTAAAGCGAACGTGTATTATATCGTCCGTATGAGACAGACTATTTATTGTTTTTTTTCCCCTATACTAACGCTTAGATAGAAATAATTAAAATGATTTGAATGTTTTCTGAATGTCTTCTATTTCGATCGCCGCAGAGGAAGATAATGAATTTAATATTTAACGTGTAAAAAAAGTATAAAAATTTGCACTTAACGCGTACCGCATCTTTAATAGATCTTTAGAAACATATTAACACGCGTCACCGTTTTAAATTATATTACATGGAGAGAACATTTGGATATGTAATGATTTTCTTCCTCGCGTTATTTCATTTTCTGTCGTAACATCATAAAATTAATCGTTTTTAACTCTATTTCGTTGACCCTTACACTTCACAATTTTGTTGCTAAATCGAACGTCATTTTAAAAATAATCTTTAAATTCGTTTGAAATTAAAGAAGAAAGAAAAAAATACGTTAGCGGATTCTAACAAAAGTTGTATGTAAAATTTCCTGACAAATCGATTCGTTCGATTATAGACAGAAAAATCATTTATACGATAGAATAGTTGTTCATTTGAATATTTTTAACTCGACACTTATCGCGACGATAAATCGTGCGACAAATCGTTTGAACTACGTGCAAACAAATTTCCTTTTTTCTTTTTTTCGTATTTCGTTGCAATTAATTAGATGCTGCTATAAACGGGGGAAAAAAAGGTTTACGCGAACGGTACGCGATCACACGCGTAACAGGACATGTCACGTACTAACATCAAGAGAAAAGACATTTCTCTCAGCGATTCTACCTAAAAACTGTCCTAATTGTGTCGTAAGAATTCATTTGTTAGCGCGTGGAAGTGCAGTGGTCCGAAGAAGGGGGAGAAAGTATGTGACCCTTTCGCGATGAGAACTACAGTGTAACGAAGTTGTGTCCTTAACAGGACAATATACTTTCCTTTTAATTCTTTTTACCTTTTTTCCTTTCTCTCTCTCTCTCTCTCTCTCTCTCTCTCTCTCTCTCTTTCTCTCTGTCTCTGTTTGTCCCTTTATAAAAAAAAAAAAAAAAAAAAAATTGTCACGTTTTCATCAACCGTGAAAAAATCGACGAGCATTGATACTTACGTTGGTCCATCGAAGTCGTTAGAAATTCGTTTAATCGAGGAAACTAAAAAAAAAAAAAAAGAAAAGATCAAAACAGAAAAAAGGACGGGTTCTTATTATCCAAATAAAAATCGCCAAATCGAGTAATCGAATATTCTTTAAAATATAACATCGTTATCATTATTATTATTATTATCGTCATCAAGTAGTACATCGAACGAGAATAATAAAAATAGATGAGGGTGTATGGCCGCGAGGCAAAAACGTCGCTGAGATTTCCCCGAAACGAATAGATTCGCGAGAAAAGTCCACAGTCGGTTTCTATCCGAAACGTCTCTGATCGTTGTTATTGTTGTTATTTTTATCGTTATCGCCTATAAATATTTAGATATATATATATATATATATATATTGTTGCGAACGAGCTTAGGAATGTTTCGAGGGAATGTTCAAAGAAAATAGACTCTTTTTGACAATTGAAAATTTCATTTGCGAATAACAACGAATGATTTTTATTTAACGATATGTATATATATATATTAATCGTTACGAATGAAATTATTTAGAGATCCGATTCTATGTAGTACTATTGTATATAGCTCAAAAAAAAAAAAAAATAAAAAGAAAGAAAACTTATTTTGTAAACTTTCCTATGCGAGTGTTCAACAATATATACATGCTTACAACGAGACTTGCCGTCATGGGAATTGCGTTTTCAAGTTGAAACGAACATTAACGAGAACGAAATACGGAAAGGCCTATGCTCTGGAAGATACTGAAAAGCGTACACTATTGTAGCGCTTAGGAACTCTGTTTTTTTTTCTCTCTCTTTCTCTCTCTCTCTCTCTCTCTCTCTCTCTCTCTCTCTCTCTTCTTTCTTTTTATTTCATTTCATTTTTTTCTTTTCCTTTCAATATTTTTGTCTCTAAAGTCTTTGCTCGTTTCTCGTCGCGCACACCATAGAGGAAAAGGAGATCCATCGATCGTACAAACGTTAAGCGTAATAAAAAAAAGCCGCAAGATGTCATGCGGAGATTTAAGCACGATCATCAGGACACGACGCATTTCTCGGTGTCCTTTTGAGCTTGATTTGACGAGGAAGAAGACGGTTGAGTCCGTTTACGCGCGCACGCGACCGCATCATTCGGTACGTAAGAAATGCGTACACCACCGTAAGCTCTTCTGGGCGGTAGGGCGTATGCCGCGGCCTCGTCTGAACTACTAGAAGAACTACAGGTCGAGCAGCAACTTTCGGCGTCCTCTGCCTCGTCCAGCCTTGACCTCGACGAACCTGCCGCACCTGTTGACCATAACGACGAATACATTTTAATTATCGGTCCACCTGATTGAAGATCGAAATAAAATCCTCATTGATATTCCAATTGAAAATTACTACGATATAAATTGAAATTAAAGCGCGAGTAAACAACACGGGTTAAAACGCATACCGATGGGGATCGTTTTACGATAGATTATAAGTACGGAAAATATAAGGTTTAATAAAATACGTTTACGAGTATCCCCGTTCGAATTTCATTTTACTCGGGCGAATTATTAATCTCCTCGTTCTCGAGAATTTGAAGAATTTTCGTTACGGATATAACCCGGCTTATATACCTGATTTTAGACAATTCAGGAATTCGCGAACTCCTTGGAATGTCTTTCATAGGGAACGCAAGTATAGAGACGCCGGTATTGCATTGATTTACAGTTAGGCCCCACCCCCCTCCCCTCCCCTCCCACCTCCTTAGTCCCGTGTAAAATTTCCATTTATACATGAAGAACGATAGGAATTCGACCCACCCCAAGTCGACGTACTGGCTACCTCCTCGGGTTGCAAACTTCTCGATCGAGGTACGTTCGTCCTGGACAAAGGATTATTCGGCGGTGGGGATGGCGAGGATGATGAATTGGTATCGTTCGCCGGTGAGATGGGGACGTTGCTCGACGACGGTGCCGACCCGTGATCGTTTACGTCCAGGTCACCTTGGAATCGCACGCGTCGCGACGTTGGCGTCGGTGGATCCGTTTGACTTGCACCGAGATTCGTCGGGGACGTTGGCGATTCTTGAGCTAACGTAATCGTCGATGCACCGGCTCCGATACCACCGGTTGGTGGTACCGACGTTGACGGCGAGGCTCTCAATGCGGGCGCCGGAAGTTCAGGCATGCTCGAAGCGTGGGAAGGCGTACAGTTTTGAACGCATCGAAGTGGCTCTCGGTCCCTCGCTTGCATTAGTCTGCAAATTAAACGTCTTTATGACTTTCGACAAAACTATTTCAATATGATCCATACATCGGGTGTAAATTATTTTCTTAATCCTAATTGCGCACGTGAGGGGATGCGGGGGTGAGAGTGGGGGGGGGGGGCTTAGGACACCTCGGACACCAACTTCGAGCTCGATCGAAACGATTTGCGCGTCGCACGATTCGTGAATTTAATTTTTTTTTTCTCTTTTTTTATAACGACGGAACCGGAAACGCGTTTTCCAAAAACCTACCGATTATTAATTTTCACGAGGCCTCGTAGAATGTACGGTATCATTTTTGAAGGAAAGAATTATTCATTCCGTATAAACGACGGCTGTTCGAAGTGCATACGTCGTAATGCATCCCAAACGAACGACCTGAAATTATTTCGAGATGCGCGCAACTAGGATCGTTTGAGATATTATACGTCGTAAAGAAAGTTCCTCCATGTGAATCGATTGTTCGTTTCTCTTTTTTATATAGTATTTTTACATGGACGATCATCTTTGGACTTTTAGTACCTTTAAAAATCACGACGACCATACCTTCCCAAATCGCTACGATTTTCTTCAGGATGAGAGCCACGTTCTTGCAACAATCTCTCGAGATTCCTTTCGAGAAGTACCCTATCGAGACCTCCACCCCTAGATCCACTAGTGGGAAATCCCTCCGTTGGGAATTCTGGACTCAAGGTACTCTGCGTTGGGGTTGTCGCTATCGAGGAGGAGACCTGCTGATGTTTCCTCGTCAATCTTGGCGAGTTTCTTAGCGATCCTGAAACATGCCTGGATCCTGGCGGCGGCGGAGGAGGCGGCGGGGGAGGTGGACTCGAGGAACCTTCGCTCGTTGCTGCCGTTTGTCTTCTACCTCTATAGGAAAAAAAAAAAAAAAAAAAAAATGAGAAGAAGAAAAAACAAAAAGAAAAAAAAAGGAAAAGAACGATGTTCTTACTTACAAAAGGTATATAAATAAGTCTGTTTAGATTTCACGTGAGACCGATCATCGTGATTATCCTTTAAATGATTCGTTGCAACAGTATCGCGGCAAGCTCAAGTGCACTTAATTTTTGATAGATGTATTTACCTGAGAAAAGAGGGAGGAGGCGGTGGACCGGCCGAAGAATCGCTCGGCGTCGTTGGTGGTTCCCCTTTACTACAGGCTATGCTGCAGTAGATGGCACCGCGTCTAGGAAGAAAAGGACGGCCCAAAAGCGAGGTACGACAGGTGGCACAGCAAAAGCAAGCCTCGGTCGCGTGCCAGTGTTGACCTTCGTGCGACATTTGACCTTGGTCAACGCCTATCGGTTCGCCACAGCTGTCGCAATATTCGGCGAAGGAGGCATCGAAACAACGAAGACAATATGGTCGTCCCTCCCTCATAACGTACCTCTGACCCCCGAGCTGCAATTGTTTCATTGATTATGCATAATTGCATTGTAAAAATTGCATTTACAGTTAGTCTTTCCGAAGTTATTCTTTTTTTTTTTTTTTTTTTTTACAAGAAATCCCTGCCAATAAAAACTTCCCGAGGTTTCTAAAGACGAGTAAAAATTAATTTAAGACACCAATCGTAATGGATATCGATGTCGAATATAAATATTTCCATAAGATATTCGGCGATATACGACGAGATGATCTAATATAACCGTCGGTTCCATTTGTAACGCGATATTGCGTGTTGACAGGACGTAGGAATAACATACGATTATGTCATCTAAAACGAAAGCGTATATCAGTTATTATCGTCGTATCAACGTTTTATCAATATTTTCTACAGTTTTTATTCGATTTGAATTGGAATGAAACCTAAAGGTGGAAAAAAAGGACAACTAAATATCCTTAATGGTATATTACCTGTCTATCGCACTCGAGACATGCAAAATGTCTCATGTGCCAGGCTCTCCCTTCGGCTTCGGTACATTCGTCGGCTAGAATGATCTCGTCGCAGGCACAGCAACGCGGCTTCAATGTTTCCGCGTGATGGCGGCCACAATAGAGCCTACCGTCTCGCCAGAAATAAATGAGATCGACGAGAAGTTGACGGCATACGCAACAAACGAAGCAAGCGGGATGCCAAAGGGCAGAAGGACCCGCGCGGCTCGCTGCGACTGCCATCTCGCCGGTCGCGATCGGCCTCGAGCATTCTCGGCATCCGCTGGTGTGCGGCCTCTCCAATTGACTCGCATGTCCTCTACCAAGTGCTTCCCGTTTCCGTTGTGCCGCGAATACTCTCAACTCGCGTTTCTCTTCCTCCGATAGACCGCTACAATATCTCGCTTCGTTATCGTGCGGTGGTAGCTGCTGAAGCAGTTGCTTAACCCTCTCGCGTTCCCCGGCACTACCCGTGTACGGTATTTTCTCTTCTGGTAGGCTACTGAAGTACAGGTGCACCTATAACATTTCAAACGGAACTGTTAACGCCGATGATACTGTATTACATCCACAATATCTCTGCTTCGTCGACGAATAATAATTATACATATCTACGTAAACGGATATAACATGACCTATGATGAACGAACGTAAGAAATAATATGATCGTGATTATTAATAAGAATCGTTATTAATATAGGTTTTATTGAAAATTTCTATGTAAATATATTTACATAGTTTTTATATTTCAATTAAAAACCGTCAACGAATTGTGAAGTTAATCTAAATATATATATATATATATATATATATATATATATATATATATATATATTATATATATATATTATATATATATATAATATATATATATATAATATATATATATATAATATATATATATATATTATATATATATATATTATATACATATATATATTACTTTTTTGTTCTCTTTAGGATAAATACAAATATAAAGAGAAATAAAAGTTAAAGAACGTAGATGTGATTCTGAAGGTGTCATAATAAATAGGATTTTTATTGAAAACTTATATTTTTGTATAAATATATATTTATGTAGTTTTTATATTTTTAATAAAAACCGTCAACGAATTGTGAAGTTAATCTAAATAATATATATATATATATATACTTTTTTGTTCTCTTTAGGATATATACAAATATAAAGAGAAATAAAAGTTAAAGAACGTAGATGTGATTCTGAAGGTGTCATAATAAATAGGATTTTTATTGAAAACTTATATTTTTGTATAAATATATATTTATGTAGTTTTTATATTTTTAATAAAAACCGTCAACGAATTTTGAAGATAATTTAAATAATATATTTCTTTTTTGTCCTCTTTAGGATAAATATAAAAACAGAGAAAAGTAGAAGTTAAAGAATATTGAAGTGACTCTATGCGAGTCTGTTATTTAGCCTGTTTAACTGGCAAAGACTTGTATATTTATATCTTATATGCATTTTGATCTTATGAATTATTTTAAGTAATATAAACTTCCTTAGATAATTATTGTATAAATAAGAATTACAAAAATATTTATTCAACACGATTATAAAGAGAAATTTGACAAAGTCGAATTAACTTATCAATTAAGAATGTAAAAATTAATTGCCAAACAATGTATATTATTTAATGACATCAACATTACGTGTTATATATCATGTATTAAATTCTATCATACTACGATAAAATATTTATTTATTTATTTATTTGATCAGATATTATTTACTTTTGAAATGAAAATAAACGTTCATCAAAACATTGACGTTAAGTTTTACTTTATTATTTATTATCATTTAGCTAAATATTAAACTAATAGTGAACTAATATAATTATTACATATATATATTCATTCGTTATGAAAGAGCGAAAGAATATGATTTCAAGAGAATATATATGATCACTTACGTTGGAAGATCGAATGATAACGGTGCAACTTTGCCACGCATATTTGAATAATACAAAATCGATGTTAACGGAACGAAATCGATCTCCCGTAAAAAAGCAGTCTAATCTAATAAGTAGTCGCGCTCGAGGAGCAATTTTCTACGGTGCATTTTCATTCGCGCCCAACTCCTGCAACATCCTGTATAACTATAGAGTATACCGTCGCGGTGGTGTTCTCATGGATTAAATTGCGCTCTCACGGTTTAATGGCCATGCACGCGGCGGTATAACCGATCGTGAAACGAGTACGTTTCAGTCTAGTCCTGTTAAAATAGTGATTAGATATACAAATAATTAAAATGTGAAAATACGTTAGCTAGGATATACGTAAGCGGTTATACATATACATATCTTTCTCTCTCTCTCTCTCTCTTCCTATATATATTATATATCCAGCTTTTCCCATATAAAAAAAAAGAAAAGAAAACGTACGAAGCAAACGACATCGTACATACTCGCGATCACGATAAAAACTAATCGTTCTATCGAGCCGATGATAAATGAGAGCGTGGTGTTGTATAGTCGGGCGGAGAAAGGAAGAAAAAAAAAAAAAAGAAAAGAAAAGAGAAAAGGAACGAAAGAAAAGAAAAGGAATTTTTGTGCTATACGTCGGACCGGAGATATCGATCTATCAATCGGAAGAGTTAAAAGGTGTAAGTTTCAAGGACGCGTTCGCGCAAAACCTCAACACGCGATGTTTAATATCCCTTTAAAGGGATTGATAAAAAGACGAATATGATGAATAAGAAAATGAGAAAGAGGATCGATCGTTTGGTCTAACGCATACGAGCATAAGAGATAGGAATCTTTGAAAAGAGAGATATCCTCTCCTAATCGTTCCTCCCTTACCTGGTCAGGCCTAAGGCCAGGCGGTACCCACGTGTACTCCTCGAGCGCGCATCCGCTATCGTCGTCGCTCTGCGAGTGCCTCTGATGATGCATCAGAGCTTCCTGGAGAGCAAGACCAGCCGGTGCCGCTTGCACCGGGCTCTTGAACGGTTCCTGATGGGAGCCTGCCCCGGCACCGCTTTGAAACGCCATTGCCATCGCCATCGGCGGACCCGGGCCAAGGCCCAATCCAGATGGGCCGCCCGTTTCCGTCGATCCTCTTTGATGTTCCTCCCTCGGACACCTGCAGCTTCTGCACACCTTTCTGTAAGACCGCGTATAAAAACGTCCATTAACGATAACGTAACGCTCTATGATCATCATGCCTCAACGATTTGTCATTCCCTTTCGTATTATCTTTTGATTTCTAACGAGAAGAATGGCGTCTTATTCGTATCAATGATATATACGTTATGATAATCGGTTCATTCGGGGATATAGTAAGTGCCGTTATAAGTGAAAAATGGTATTACAATGATACGACAGTTCGATCCAATGTAATATATTGTATAATTCAATTTCTTATCGATTTTATAGGTAGTAAGAGGGAAGACAATGCTAGTTCACCGTTTGAAACTTCTCTTTCGAGAATTAACAAGAAAGGTATTTTTTTTGTACCTTTATTAACATGGAATAATAGTGGGATTCATTCGGAGATACCAGTGCCGTTATAACTTAGAAATGTGTTATAATGAAACTGCGCTTATTTACGTACCAACCCGATATATAGTGTATACATCAATTTTTTTTTTTTTTCTTTATCAGATCTTATAGACAACAGAAATAAGACAATGATAGTTCACACTATACTTAACGAGTATGTTTCCTCTTTTACGTGAAACGATACGAAATAATAATCGATTTATTATCGATCGTTAAATCGTCGAAAGCGAATAAATTTATATGGTATTGGATCGGTTGATTTTTAATTATTTTATAACGAAATATAAACCTCATTAATATAATAGTTATCATATATTAACTGAACAAACATTATACCATTGAGATATAATATTTTTAATGAAGATACCAAAAAAATTCCGATAGTAACATATCGGCCAATTCGATAATATTATTTTATACGAGAACGCGAGGCGTCACATAAAATTTCCATTCGTCGTTTAAAATACGAAACGATATAATCCAATTTTACCCTTTGTAGCCTGTAAAAAAAGAAAGAAAGAAAAGAGAAATAACTCATCGTCGAGATTACATTTTCCTTTTTTCTTCTTTTCTTTTCTTCTTTTCTTTTTTTTTTTTTTTATTTCCTCCAGTAAATCTCCATAATAAAAACATCGTACTAATACAACACCGATTGTTTTCTTAACACTTCGTCTTTCCTTCTGGCAATCCGTGAAAATTAAATCGAACACAATTCGATTGGTATTCCGAATGATAGAATATTTTCAAGCGATCGACGATAGACTTACTCCGTGACATCGTAACAAGAATGCAAGGATCCACACTCGTTGATACGATTGGGCTCGCGACGATCGTTTTCAAAGTTCACCGTGGTCGTCGCGTCATGAGCACCGTTCAAGTATTCCACGCACTTCTCCGTGGGACTGGCACGCGAGGCCGTCAGGGCCGGACAACCGACTATAACACCAACGACATCCTCCTCCTCCTCCTCCTCCTCCTCTTCTTCAACGTCGACGACATCTACGTCGGCCTCGTTGGTATCGCCCTTACGATTTCTCAAGAAATCGTCGAGGTAATGTTCACCGTTCGCCGGTAAATCGTAAACGATCTGGGACTGCGACCAACTATTTCCAAGTTCTGACCTTCGACCTTCGACCTCGACGTTCCTATCCACGGCATTGCCTTTCGCGGTATGCTGTTCGTTCTTTCTGGCGTAGAGTCGTCGGAGGTAGGCCTCCTGGTGGCTTCTGGTTGCCCAACAACCACCCTGCCACCATCTCCTGGAACCAAGGACAGTAGCTGTTCGCCTTCTGGCTAGGCTACTCGAAGTCGAGGTGCTTGCCTCTGGTCGCACCAACGCGATCAACGCGTTCGACAGCTTCTCCTTCTTCATATCTTCTCTCTCTCTCTCTCTCTCTCTCTCTCTCTCCTTACTCGTTTTCTCACACGCTTTTAGGATTAATCAGCGTCGTATCGACGTTAGCGAATATTCATCATCATCCGATTTCTTTCTCCGTACATATCACGTCCTTCGTTAATCGAAGGACGTCCTCCTCGGGAGATCCTCCGACGTTCATCGTTAACCTGATCAATTTGGTAATCCTATCGCGATAAACTTTTGGCGGGAGCCTTCGATTTCGCCTTGCGGTTCATTGGTGCGGGTTACACGTTTTAACAGGAGCTCGATGAAATATGAAGGACTTTGCGGTTATGGAGGAGGAGGAGGAGGAGGGGGTAGAGGATACTAGGGCGTTGAAGATGGGTTAAGACGAGGAGGATGAAAGAGAGGAAGACGAAGATGATGCAAAAGATGAAGTAAAAGAAAAAGAACAAGAAAAAGAAGAAGAAGACGAAGGTCTATAGATGTATTGAGCTAGGGAGTGCAAAAGAGGGAAAGAGAAAGAGAAAGAAAGAGAGAGAGAGAGAGAGAGAGAGAGAAAGAGAGACGGGTCGAGTACGCGCTACGGCGAAAGCACCGACCACGAACGAGCCGGAGGACGAAAGGATAGGGGGCTCGGGAAAGGGAGGTGGAGGGCTGGAGGAACGATCAAGAGAGAGAGAGAGAGAGGGAGAGAGAAAGAAAGAGAAGAGAGAGGGGGAGAGGGAGAGAGAGAGAGAGAGAGAGAGAAACAAGCAATCTGTACGTATAACCGGTAGTACACATCGGAGATTAACGTTTTAATACGCGGCACTGCTCGCGGACTACAAAGCCGAGCGCCGTGGGTATCTCAACGGCGTGTTGAACGAACAGGAGAAGGAGGTGAGGAAGGACAAGCGGAGAGAAAGAGAGAAAGAGAGAGAGAGAGAGAGAGATAGAAATAAAGAAAAAAAATCACCAGAACGACGTGGTAGTGGTCTTTCTCTCTTTTGATCGACTTGATCCGAGAAAAGATTCAATTGAACGATCTCTCTCGAGCTGTCTTTTTACTTGAGGAGGGAAAGAGGTAGGTATAGAGAGAGAGAGAGAGAGAGAGAGAGAGGGAGGGAGGAGGGGTGGGGTTGAGTGGTCGGACGGGGGTAGTAGGATGACGCCGAGGAAGAGGGAGGAGGAGGAGGAGGAGGAGGTGAAGGAGGAGGGGTAGCAAAGAAAAAAGGATTATTAGACGAGCGTTGTCCGATCACGTTGTACAAAACATCTTGAATGTTAGGTTAAAAGTCCTCTCGTATAACACTGAACGTTAAGGATATATAAACACGTGTGTATATGTATATATATATATATATTCCTTTTGATTTTCGTATTTGTTACTGTATACCGTTGGGAGCGGTTATAACTCGCGTCTGGAGCCGGCGCGAGTGAGGCATTAAAACCTTCTAGAAGCGGCGTTCACCAGTCTTTCCTTCCTTCCTACTCTCTTGGCACGGGGCGCTCTGAGGCCGAG
The DNA here is from genome assembly GCA_911387935.1 of Dolichovespula saxonica. NCBI lineage: Eukaryota > Metazoa > Arthropoda > Insecta > Hymenoptera > Vespidae > Dolichovespula > Dolichovespula saxonica. The sequence continues at coordinate 4,444,816 of OU427001.1, forward strand.
CGGACACTGAGCCCACTCTCTCGGGGCCTTTCCTCACGGAGAACGCAGCACCAGCAGCACAGTCCAAGGAGGGAAGGTAAGTGGTAGAGAAGAGGAGAAAGAGAGAAAGAGAGAAAGAGAAGGAGGAAGAAGAAGAGAAGGAGGAGGAGGATGAGGAGGAGGAGGAGGAGGAGGAGGAGGAAAGGGGCCTCGTGCGCGAGCGAGGACAGGACTCTATAGACCTTCTTCGTGCGTGTAACTTCGTCGACGGCACCAATACGCGAGAGATATCTCCCACTACCGAACCCACTAACGCCAGTACCACGCTCGATTTATATTTATATTCGTTTCTAATACCGTGCGCTTGGGGGTGTCGGAGGGAGGGAGGGAGCGAGGGGGGAGGAGGAGAGGCCCTCTCTCTCTCTCTCTCTCTCTCTCTCTCTCTCTCTCTGACCGGGGCCCTTTCTCGACCACGTACGATGTGTCCTCCTGTACCACGATCTGTTCGACGATTCTTTTACTTACGCGCAACACGCGTCTCACGCGGGTCTCTCTCGTTTTCTTTTCTCTTTTTTTCCCTCTTCTTTTCTTTTCTTTACTTTTTTTTTCTCGGTTCGATCGCCTTCCCCCGCTCCTCCACCCTACCTCACCTCACCGCCGTCACTCCTCCTCTTGGGCGCCCCCCCCCCTCCTTTCCGTAGATCGTACCTACTCGATGCAATTTTATTTTCGACGTTTCTTTTTTCCTTCCTTCCTTCTTTTCTTTCTTTCTTTCTTTCTTTTTGTTCGTGTGCGTGTTCGTGCGCGCGCGCGCGCGCGCGTGTATTTCGATATTACTTCTGTCTTCGAAGAGTTTTCAAGACGGACATACGTACGCGTCGGATGATAAACCGTGACTATAAACCGCGCGTCCATGGTGTTTCGGTATTCTATTTATACGAGTTTAAAGTTCATCGATGGATTCGATTGGGCGGGGCCGTACGAGCGAACGAACGG